>MJUU01063725.1:0-16507 GCA_002080025.1 Modiolus philippinarum | reverse complement strand
CCCCCCCCCCCTCTTTTTCTAGAACTGGATCTGTCGGTGCATTTGTCTTTGTCGTGTTTGTATTGTACATTACAGCATAGACTTATTATACATAGATCGTGCACTCCCAAAATGCCCCACAGTGCTTCCTGCGATCCCCTTTGAAGAATCAAAGGCACGGCACAGATAACAAGTGTTTTTGATGTCACATCATATTTGCCGACACCCTTTCTCGGGAGAGATCATTAATTAATGATTATCAGGGATAGTCTTATCAGTGATAAACAAGTTTTAATTACACCTTGTTTACCTGTTGTAATTTACATAGCTGATATTATTATCTGGAATCATCACAAAGCACTGAACCTGTAAAGAAAACAGCGGTAGAAATCGACCAAGAAATGACAAAGTTATGAAAGAATAAGTCTGCAGAAAACCAGATATGGATGTTACAGATATCTTGATTCAACTTGTAATATTGCATTCGACGGACATCGGCGGATCATACGACTTATATCACATAAAACTACAAACTCAAAGTTTCTGTTGGTATTTCAGACTTGCGGGCCAAAAGGGGCCAAATTAAGTTATAATGAGTTAAACATTGTACTTTTTATCGAGTAAAACGGGTGTGTATATAATTTTGAAACTTCAGATTGAAAGAGTCAAACTTAGGTATTTATGACCAAAAAGGGGAGTTTTCTAAAACAAAATGCGAAATATGTTTATATTAGAATTAGATTTAGTTAATATTAATTCATTTATTTATTTTTCAAATGTAATGCATTTTTCTAAATGAAGAATATACTTTCAAAAATTTAGAAAATTGGAAACAATGGTAAATATGGAAATTAAGTGCTGAAATGACAGATAAAAAATGAAACCAAACTGCAATTAAATATGAAGCCAGATATGTATGTATTTTCCCAGTTGGAAATTTACTGAGAATTTATCTCGGAAAAGTTTTCATTGCCAGCTTGAAATACAGGCAAGAATATAGTTAACTAAAGTTAACACAGAGTTTCTCTAAACAGGAAAAAAAATTTCTTCTTTCGTTATTGTATAAATTACATTCTGTTAAAAAGTGTTGCTCATCTTCTACTTTACCCTTTGAACAATATATACAAAGTCTTTCTATTATATTAGCCATGCTACTTAACATTTTACCGTAGTGATGGGGATGGAGCGAGGTGGAACGCGTCCTCTCTTTTCAGTTTCAAACGTACATGCTTTAAGACAGACTTTAGGCTATTATGCACTCCAAATACATGTGCAAACAAGAAAAAGACAATACGCGTACTGTTAAATGCTGGAAAATGAAAAGTCAGTCTTGTTATCATTTCTTAGTTGCCATTTACAATCAATAACACTCCACAAGACATTAACTTTTCGAGAGGGTGATAAAAAAGCAGCGAATATGATGGTCCTATTGAAGTGTCTGGAGTGCACGATCTATGTATAATAAGTCTATGATTACAGACAGTGTAGAATGTAGACAGTAGTCTGTCATTTTTTTTTCATGAAACGAACTTTTCACAGCACCCCGCAAAGCCTGTTATTCAACACACTGCATTAAAAATGTTGCACGGATCAAGACTGGGTGGAGGAAATTTAGTCCACTCTATTTATTATCATCGACTTCAGCATGTGCCATCGCATGCCAGTCTGGAGGAGTCCTTGCAAAAAATAAATTTCCCGGGTCGTGAAGAAAGTTATCTCCCTTTCCTTGCTTCCTGTCATGTAAGATTTCCTCCTATTGTTAGGAGAACTATCTAATAACAACATCAACATTAAAAAAAAAATAAGATCAATGGTCAACCCCCGGGGGAGGGTAACTCACATATATTTTGTACGGGGACGTGCGGCTAGGGGGGGGCAAAAAGTGTACCCGAATCAATACTAGATTATGATCGAAATCCATACCCAAATAAATACTGCCCTTATGTGTGACACTAATGTATAATGTAAATGATTAAAAGAAAAAGGGGCAAATTCTAAAATAGAATAGAATAGAATAGAATATGCTTTATTAACCAATCAAGGGTCCATTAAGGACATGATGACAAAACATAACAAAAATAATTATTACAGAGACTAATACACATATATAAATATACATATTTTACACTATCAAAATAAAGTGTATTCATAATATTAATAAAATAAAGTGATCAGAGGGCACCAGCACTGTGGACATTTGAAATATAGAGTACAAATTTTGCTATAGATTAAACAAGCTGACTCAGGTAGAGAAGGCACCAAGGGATGCGGCTTCAGGATAATTCCGTGCAAAATTATAATTTACAGAATAAGACATTATAATTATAAATTAAAATTATAATTTAAAATATGACATAAAATTTGTCAATTCATAATAAAAGTGATAAAAGTTTTATATGAGTTTATATAAAAAAAAGTCATTTCAAGTTATGATACAAGACCTCATACAACATAGAGCTAATTCTCAAAAAATCAGCTGTTTTTCATATAAAAACTAATTTTTCCCCCAAAATTGTTTTCGGATTTTCCTCAAAAACTAAAGGGAGCTTCCTTTGGTCAAGACCAACCTTGTGTGTCAAAATCATATGAATCCCTGTAAACAATCTTAATTTATTGTACTACATATATAGAGCTAAATCTCAAAATATGCACTTTTTCATATATAACTAAGGTCTTCCCTCAAAATTAATTTTGGATTTTCCTCAAAACAAAAGGGATCTTCCTTTGGTCAAGTTCAACTTTGAGTATCAAAATCATTAAAATCCCTGAAGGCAATCTGAATATTATCATACGACATTGAGCTAATTCTCAAAATATGCACTTTTTCATATAAAAACGAAGTTTTTTTTCCCAAAAGTCACTTTCCGATTTTTCCTCAAAAACGAAAGGGAACTTCCTTTAGTCAAATTCAGCTTTGAGTAAAAAAAGCATAAAAACCGTTGAAGGCAATCTTGAGTTATCGTACGACATAGTCGGAAAATGTTGATGGACAGACGGACGGACAGACAGACGGACGGACAGACAGACTGATTTCTATAGGGTGCCGCCATTTCATGGCGGTCCTTAATTAGACAGGCATTAGAGGTTTATATTGGAGTCGGCTTAACAAAATATGGTCAACTTCATTAAGAAAATATAAAGGTGGTGTGAAACAACCACAACAGAATAGACTTGAGTACAGAGGGAACCCTTGAAGGGACGTGGTTATTACATAATCAAAGTCCAGAGACACGACAAAACGAGAACACAATAAACAATTACACGAGACCGTCACAAAGCACGGCACATTAAGTAAACGAGTGTATATTTTACACAATTTCCAGCCTTGAATGTGAAGATACAAAGAGACGGTGTCATAGAAATGTACAATATCGGACAGAAACAATCGAGAATCAACACCAATATTAAAAGCATTCGGCCATAAAAATGAGACTGGTCAAAATAAAGCCACACATAGCTCATTGTACAGGAAACACTTCCCAACTCTATATCAATTCAATTCCATTTAGTAAATGTATGCCCAATGGCTACAAAATTAATTATATAATAGTTACTTATATAGAGAGAATTACCACAAGATATAGACTGCCCAAGGGATAGCGATATGGACTGACACCTTGATAATGCCCGAGCCGTATGCGAGGGTATTATCGAGATGTCAGTCCATATCGCTATCACAAGGGCAGTTTCTCTCTATATAAGTAACTATTGTGTTTATTTTATTGAAGAACATTTACATTTTATTTTTCATCAGTTGAAACCATGTCCTGTTTAAAGTCGCTCACATAAAATATACGATATACGACATTTTTTCCCTATCTTTCTTTTTACAATAAAAAAGTCAAACAAACCATCTTTAAATTAAACAAAATTAAACTGTTTCATAAAAATTAGAAAACTATTAAAAGGTTTTGTTATGGAAATTTCAATTTTATTATAGTCACATTAAACACTTCAGTTAAACTGTGTTGTGAATTCAATTCATAAAGCATTTTTAAAGCTACCGGTCATTATCAGAAAATTGGGACCGGTCAATATCATGATAATGACTGATAGAATAAATACCATAGATTAATGAATACCACCTGACCACTTCTACACCAATCATGAAAGATTATTTAAATCTGATATTATAGTACTAATAAATGGGTATTTCCATAATGGCCCTGTTATGTGTTCGAGGTCTGTAATAATGGCCTGAGGATAGCTGTAATGGCACGAGGCAACGCCGAGGGCCATTACAGTATCCGAAGGCCATTATTACAGACCGAGGACACATAACAGGGCCATTATGGAAATACCAATTTCTTAAAACTTTTATTAACCAGATTAATTGCTTAAATAGATTGATAAGTGAATTTAAATGTATATAAAATAATTTTCTGAAAATTCATTTTTTACATGAAAAATGTTTGTGGGATCACATATCTGAAACAAAAAAGTTGCTAATATAAGAATTTACACTGCTTAAGTACAAAAAACTTTATTTTAAAAAAAATCAAGAAATTGTGTATATCTTCGAATCCCTTGTGATGGGATGAGTAAAACGAGAGGTCAAAAGTAGGGTCAAATATCTGAAACAAGAAGTTTCTCCATACAGCTGTATTAAGATTTACCCCAATGGACAAAATAAAAACTTTTTTGAAAAAAAATCAAGAAAAGATGTACATTTTCGGATCCCTTATAATGAGATGATTAAAATGAGTGGTCACAAGTAGGGTCAAATATTTGAAACAAAAAAAAATATTTTCCATACAGCTGGATTATGGTTTACCGCTGAAGTACAAAAAAAATTTTTTTCTCAGAAAATCAAGAAAAGATGTATATTTTCGGAACTCTTAT
The DNA here is from genome assembly GCA_002080025.1 of Modiolus philippinarum. Lineage (NCBI taxonomy): Eukaryota > Metazoa > Mollusca > Bivalvia > Mytilida > Modiolidae > Modiolus > Modiolus philippinarum. The sequence continues at coordinate 11,686 of MJUU01063725.1, read as the reverse complement.
GATGAGATGATTAAAATGAGTGGTCACAATTAGGGTCAAATATTTGAAACAAACAAATGTATTCTCCATTCAGCTGGATTAGAGTTTACCGCTGAAGTACAATTTTTTTTTTTGAAAATCAAGAAAAGATGTGTATATTTGGATCTCTTATGATGAGATGATTAAAATGAGTGGTCACAAGTAGGGTCAAATATTTGAAACAAAAAAAATATATATATTCTCCATACAGCTGCATTAGGGTTTACCGCTGAAGTACATCTTTTTTTTCAGAAAATCAAGAAAAGATGTATATTTTCGGATCCCTTATGATGAGATGATTAAAATGAGTGGTCACAAGTAGGGTCAAATATCTGAAACAAAAAAAAATTCTCCATACAGCTGCATTAGGGTTTACCGCTGAAGTACAAAAAGAAATATGGTCTATTTCAAGAACATAAAACTACATCGGGTAAAATTGATATAAGTAAATATCATATATATCATAAATATCATAGTGGTATGAATTGAGGGCAGTTTCTTTAAATCTCATAATAAACTTCTGTGTCACGTGACCAATAATGGCCCTGTAATAATGCCCTGTTTTCTGGCTGTAATGGCCCTGCTTTGGATCTCGTAATAATAACCGGCTGTGAAAATTTCTCCCTGATAATAAATAGGCATTTTCTATCATATTGTATTTAGCTGGTTAATAAAAAATAATATAGAACACAATACAATGAAAAAACATAATTAACTAACCCCCTGTCCTTAGTGCAATTGACTGTTTAGTAATCGACTCGTTCTTTTGTATCTGGGTTTAGTATTTTTTTTTTTTTTTTGAAGTTGAAGTTTCATTACTTTCAAAATTAAAATTTGAAAGGAATTGAGGTTTAATAGTTTGGTTTATTGTACGATTCTAAAATCAAATGTGCCTAAGCTTCAACTTTTTTACAGGGGTTACAAAGGCGCAGTTGTCTGGAAATTTTCTTCCAGATTCAATTTGTAATACATCTTGTACATCATCACTTATTCTAAATTTACAAATAAACCTTCTAATTTTAGGGTTTCAATGTGAGTAATTTTAAAACTTATAGTCGTGTTTAGAATAGTTTTGAATAGTTGAAGCTTAGTTGTCAGGAACTAGACCTCTGCAACAAACAAATACAATCAAATCAAAGTACGCCGCTTGCTTTTCTCCGCCGGTGTTTGAAAATGTGCGACAAAGACAAAATAGATAACTAATTTCCTAAATTTTTGTTTTTAGCTGATCTAGAGGGGTACGGGGTTGGAAAAATTAGAGCAGAATTTGGGAGGAAAAAATGACAACAAGAGTGGACCCTAAAAGATGTCTCGCCCGTCCCTGCTTGTCACTAAAACAGTCATGTACTACTCAAGAGCAACCTACAAGCCAAATATTATTACCATACCACTTACAGTTATTAAGAAAATATTCTAATAAAACACTCAATTTTGTTCACTAGACCATGAAAATGAGGTCAAGGACAAAAGCCATATGACAGACTGACATGTACTAACCAAGACCAAGCTATATACCAAATATCATTGACCTATGGCTTGTAATTATTGAGAAACAGACTTAAGCAAAAAAACTTAACCTGGTCGCTGGACCGTGAAATTGAGGTCAAAGTCAAAAGCCATATGGCAGACAGACGTGTACTAACCAAGACTAAGCTATATACCAAATATCATTGACCTATGGCTTGTAGTTATCAAGACACGACTTAAGCAAAAAAACTTAACCTGGTCACTGGACCGCGAAATATAGGTCAAGGTAACATGATTTTGGGTCCGACAGATAGGGTTCGCCGTAAGCTACCTATGGACCAAATATAAAGTTCCTACATCAAAGGCTTCTGTATTAAAACTTGAGTTTACGCCGCCGTCGCCGTCGCCGTCGCCGTCGCCGTCATACTTTGCACGCCTATGTCTCGCTTTCGCGACTTTCGTCGCGGGCGAGACAAAAAGGCATTAAATCCACTGGACCCTTTTTTATGGAACCACATTGGATCACTCACCCCTTTTTTTCGAAGATTTGTGCTAGCCTTTTTTGTTAAATCAAACTTCACATCACTGTCAAGTCTCGTAATTAAAATTTAATACCTGAATATCAAATATTTAATAAATTTTTTTCGAAAAAGATCATCAAATCAAATCAACGAAATATCCCAAATAACAGAAAAAGACCAAAGCCACAACCATACCAAGTTTAAACTCTAGTTATAACGAGGATTAAATTTCCACTACATTTTCATTATTGCTCGCGATAGCAATCTTTTTCAAATTTACTTTTGCAATATTATCCGATAATAACGGGCTCTTGTCTTTGATCCCGTAATATTTAACCCATAGACAGAAGTCATAACTCAAAATATTATACTGTAACATGTAATTGTTACATAGAATGGAAAATATTAAATCGTTAACATATGCAAAGTCGAAACAATTTCAATGCCTAAAATCATTACTGACACAAAATTTGATATCGCTTTCATTCACCAAGGGAAAAGATAAATGTTGCAATATATAGCGTTAAAGCGTTAACTGTTTGTTGTCATAATTGCTGGAGATTTTAACTTCAGTATCGAATTTAAATAAATGTTAGTTTTAAAATCAATTTCATTTGTTTTGTATTATTCCATGTTACGACACAAATGTAATTGGACACCCCGACTAAAGAAAAAAGGGGGAAAAAGAAAAAAATCATTCGAATTGCTGCACAAAATGGCAAAAAATTGGGAAAAGAAGACAAATTGTTTATTTGGTAAATATTTTAAACCAATGAAGATTTTTTTTTACCTTAGAACATCAGTATACAATTTTTTAAATGTTTTTGCCATTTTTCTGTGTCGGTAAGGTCTTTACCATTATTCTACATTTTTAAACCCCGAAGTTCCATCATAAAAAAAACATAAGTGATTACAGTATTTATTACAAACTGCATGGAGAAATGATGCTTCGCGAGCATTTATTATCCCTAAGCATAATAGGAAAGCATCCGTTTTGAATACTGCTAAGGCCAAATAAAAAAATAGGTGTGGTTCCGGTCACCCGACCGACCCTATTTTTTCCTGCCGACCCTAGACTTTTTTTCACCCAAAAAGTAAAAAAAAATAGAAATAAAACGACCGACCCTAGTTTTTATGGCCACTTTTGACTGACAAAGTATAAGTAGAGATCAGCGGCAAGATCGTACTTATTTTGAAACTGTAAATCGGTATTATCATAGTTTATCAACTATTTACTTTATCGGAACCTTTTTATGAAGTATTTGATGAGAAACGAGCTCAAACGCCGCGAAAATTGAAGTTTTTTCCCATCAGGAAGTTTTCGTGCAATCATAACTTGGCGCAGACTGTCGTATCCGTATTTATTTCACATGTTATTTAATATTTCAGAAGCTTCAAAGCCTATTAAACTGTTGCGGGATAAATTTAAAGGAGACTTAAACCTCTTCTTTTACGTCTGTTGTGAATAAAAAATAGCATATTGTCAGCTATATCGACACTTTACCGATCACATGGTTTGTTGACAAAGTTAATGCGGCTAATGAAATATTCGAGATTATGATATGAAAATATAAATTTTGGTGGAAATAACCTTCTCTTTATAACTGTTAGGAATGTTCCACTTCACAACAACCTATAGTATTTATCAAGTCACATAGTGTTAAGAACGATCGTTTGGCTTGAACTGAGACGTCTGGGAACTTGGACAAATTCTCAAGTTTCCACATCATTTTTATGATAAAAACGTGGGGATAATACATGGTTTTATATCATAGGTTACAATGCATTTACAAGAGAAGTATTATATATGATTTTAAAAAAATAAAAAAATAAAATAAAAAAAATCCCGACCTACCGACCCTATTTTTTCCAGAGGGGTGACCGGAACCACACCTATTTTTTTATTTGGCCTAAGAAACCAACCACTGTTTCTTCTTTAATTGTGCAATTAATCAATCTTGTAGAAAGCAACTTTTAGAATATTATATGAGAACTCAGCTAAATTTTAATTCCCTGAATCAGTTAAAAAAGTTGACTATTATACTTAATCCGTCAACCTCTGAACAAATTAAAACAGTCGTTTCTTTTTTACAACAGTCATTAGAACTGAGGAGAGGAGACAAATAACTGTTTTATATTGTAAACATTAATTCTTTTATGTTTTGTTATTATAAATGTGATGTACTACAACCCAAATGGGTTATAAGTATTTGAATAAAGTCATAAAGTTAACAATGACCCCAAATCATACTTAGAAGCGGCCATCGTAAAGCTTGTTAAGAAAGCAGCTATCCTGTGAACTTTGATCCTAAGGGGGCGATTCGGTTTTGTGAAATGAGAGCTAAAAAGGGTAAAAAATGATAAAAAAAAAATCAGGGAAATTGAGTGGAAGATGGAAAAAAGACAGAAAATGCGGGAATAGCGGGACCTATAAAAGTATAGCGTAAAAAATGTGAAAAAGTCCAAACAAATATGGGAAATGGAAGAACAAACACAAACATCGCCGTCTAATCTCAAGCACGCCAAGGAAAGCAGCCACTGGCAATGTTGATCCATATTAATTATGCAAAGACGATTTGTCATTGAATATAGCGGCAATGAAAATTTATTTTGATCACGAAATTTTTATCATGAAGGATAAAAAACAAATAATGATCCTAGCATAGTCAAAAGCCTCGTCACAGAATTAAATTTCATAAGTTCCAGTAATACCATTTAATGATGAAAGCTTTCCTTTCTTGTGCGCGCCACGCTCGAAGTTCAAGAGCGACTTTGTGGCCCACTTATACACGTCAATTAGCCACGACCGAGGACACGATTGTTCCTGTGCAAAATCCCCCCACGTCGTTTTGTACATTATTTAAAGTTGTCAAAAATATGAAATTAAGTCTAATTAGTAATTAACAACTAATCGTTTATTTCATAAGATTATGCAGTTATGTAATAAGATTACACATCAAAAGAAACCGTTTTTAAAACGAGCAGGTTTTACAAGTACTAAAGTATACTTATTATTACTAATACAAAACCAAAAATGGTTTACCCGGACCTTCTATTTCTGAATAAATAATATCTATTTTGTATCATTTTAAATTATATGTACTACTGTAACAATTAGCGAGCAAACGTTTTATGCCTTTCGAAAAAAAATTCACTCAAATCTTTTGAACACCTACAAGAAAAGCAAGGTTGTTTTATTCAAACTACGAAATTTTTACTTTCTTGAATATACATGTACAGTTACTGTAAATTGTTTTCAAGTTCGAATTTATTATGGAGACCAAACATATGGTAAATTGAATGAATGATTGGACTAGCCATTGACACGATTATTTTAGCTTTTTATCAATGACTTTTTGGTTATTACATGTGGAAGTACTCGATTCCATGGCTTCCATTGAGGTTTCAAAAAAAAAAAAAAAAAAAATCAAAGATCCACCTGTGTGGTCTCTGGAAGCATGATGTAGTGACGGTAGTAGACAAAAAAGCCACAATTTGTATACTGATCAAGATGTTTTATAAAAGAGCAATCTCGGCCAACTTGAATCATTAGTGTCAGAACGGAAGTTGGCCGAACCGTTTTTGCTATTATGCCCACAAAAATGGGAAAATGCCTTTTATATGTCTCACTTTTATCATAATTTGTTCAGATTACTCCCAGTTATGGAGATAGTGGTCGAAATATGACATGATCCCCTTTTTTCTGCACATGTGGCCATTTTTATCATTTGAAAGACAGACATGTCTGACATTTTTTAAAAAAAAAGGGGGGAATATCCAAGAAGAATTGAAATTTCCACAAAAGAACAGAACAATCAAGAGAAAAAAAAAATGACGAAAAGAAATGAAATAAGCAAACTCTAAGATACGTGATTAAAAAAATAATCTCCAAACGTCATATTTAAGTTTTCATAATGCCAAATGTTAATAAGTATTGTAATAAAATTCAAAATCAATATAAAAGAAGTATGTCCCTTGTGGACCGACCCGAGGGGGAAGCTTCAAAACAGGGAGGTCCAAGCTTTTTTGCGTACATTCTACACAGAATTTCAAAAGGAAAATCCAGAAAATTGCTTCCATCCCGCAATTTCCGGATTTGCTAATATATGCCAACACACTAACTGTTTCTAGTTTTTAGCTTTTTAGAACACGTCGATGGTTTCGGTTTTAGATATAATTCGTTTGTCTCGTGAATTAGTTTCTTTTTTTCCAAGTAACCAAAATGTTATACCTACATGCACATGAATTTTGATGATACTTTCGTTTCGTAAATTCGATTTTTACTTAAAATCATAAGCTATCAACTTGCCTTCAAAATTCTTCTTTAATTGCTTTTTCGAACCTTAACAGAAATTGATTTTGATTAAAAAAAACCACTGCGAGAGTATTTCATTCATGAAAGAAAATAATTAAACACCAACCTTTCACGAAATTTTAATCCAATATTATATAAAATGAGCTTTCACTTGTTATTCAGATAATCCTCTTTTTAATTAATCCTTTGATTATAATATAAAATCTTTCATCTACACTTCCACAATCTAAAAATTATAATTAATAGACGTTCAATAAATACACATTTTTGACTACGAGAACAGATTATTAAATATAAATAACATTTCTATTTTTATGAACAATATAAGCAGGGGCAACGAGTTTTAAATGCGACTGGAAAAAGGCAGAAATGGGTAGGGGCAGGATATTTAGCCTTCTATACGAGACCCAGTGACTCTGCTCTCCTTAGAAATATATAGTAGGGGTCTTTATACTGCATGGAGTGTGGTGTTTCTCCACACAGTTTGGCTACAATGATTCGCGATCAGGTTTTCTTTATAATGACCTGACTATCCATCACTCGGGGACGCAATTTTTTAGACAAATTCTTGGCCAAAGCCTCGTTTTATTTTTTTAGGGGGAAGCATACGCCCCTTACATCACTCCCTGAATCAGCGTCTGAATAGTCCGTTATTTCTAGAGCTACTAAATACGGTAATATACACCATTTTGTGAAGAGGCCTTTAGCACTGGTGTTGTAACTTAATATTAGTCAACACACCCGAAAAGTGTCGCCATCATAGAATGAAATATAGCCCCAAGGGCATTTCGGAACCAGAGGTAGAAAAGTCCCTTGAATATTACTTACCATCACGAAACCTACGGGTATTACCGTCCCACTAGTACCGGTTATAATGTAGACATTAATGGTGACTTCAAGATGAAGAACAACAATAAAATCGTCAAGTTATTCTATTGTTGTTTTACAATGTAATTGTAGAGACTTTGTCTCATGTGCATTTGCTCAATAGGCCTACATTGATAGTTACCATCCGATGGACTTAAGTAAATTTTCCAGCGAGAAAGCCATCATTTATAAAAACATATACCTCGAGGGCTTCACTATTCCTGTCCCACAAGGTCACTGCAGGCGTAGATCCACCGAGTCCTACCGAAGGTATCATAATCTAAATGCACGTGTGTATCACGATCCAAGTCTCAAAGAATATCACAATCATTGTCCCAAAAGGATAGAACAATCTTATTCCCAAAGGGTATCACAATCTCACTCCTCGAAGACATAACAATTCAAGTTCTTAGGGTATAACTATCTAAATTCCCCCGGTGATATCACAATGCCAGTCAACCAAGGAATCACAAGCCCAGTCCTAAATCCGAGTTCTCGAGGATATCACAATCCCAGTTCTGAGGGTATAACTATCTAAATTCCCCCGGTGATATCACAATGCCAGTCAACCAAGGAATCACAAGCCCAGTCCTAAATCCGAGTTCTCGAGGATATCACAATCCCAGTTCTGAGGGTATAACTATCTAAATTCCCTCGGTGATATCAGACATATCACAATGCCAGTCAACCGAGGAATCACAAGCCCAGTCCTAAATCCGAGTCTCCAAGGATATCACCATCCCAGTCCCACCCCAGTCCCCGGAAGCATAGTCATAGACGGCAGAATATTTCCATTACCCAAAGGATTTAACAATCTCCTGTCAGAGAAGCATCAGAATCACAGACTCCAGATGGATACCTTGAGACTATTATCATCATAGACCCTAGAGAAAACCACAACCCCAGTTCTAGTAAGTATCACAATCACTTTGTTTTATGTTTTATGTAATAATAACATTTATCTATTTCATGTCTGTGATGTTTTGTATGTTTCGGTATCAATCCTATGTATATTGAATTTTAAACCAAATAAATTCTGTTCTGTTCTGTTCAATCACAGGCACCAGGGGGTATCACAATCCCAGTCCCCAGGGGGAATCACTATCTCAGTCACCGGGGGTATCACAATCCAAGTCCTTGAGGGTATTACCATCGCAGATCCTAGAGGAAATCACAATCCCAGTCCCCAGAGGGTATCACAATCACAGTCCCCAGAGGGTATCACAATCCCAGTCCCCAGAGGGTATCACAATCACAGTCACCAGAGGGTATCACAATCCCAGTAACCAGAGGGTATCACAATCACAGTCACCTTTCTTTATTGAAAACTATTTAACCCTAAACAATACATTTAAACAATGATAACAAATATGAACAAAAAGGGTATCACAATCTCCAGTCCCAAGAAGCGTCACAAGGGCAACAAGGGTATCACTATCCCAGTCAACGATCACAGAGTGTATCACAATAACAGTCCCCGTAGGTATCAAAATCTCAGCAGCCCCAAGGTATCACAATCCCAGCAGTCCCGAGGGTATTACAATCCCAGTCCCCGTGGGTATCACAATCGCTGTCCAAAGAGGGTATTACAATCGCATTCCTAGGATTATCACAATCCCAGTCGTTGGCAGACATAGCATGGAATTCCATTTTTTCGGTTGCACTTAAGAAAGAATCAAACTTAACCAACTGGTATCATTTAGAAGGGTTAACGTTTGTACACAAAGCATATTGTCATATGAATATTTCCCTACAAAGTATATAATCAAATCAAATCAAATCAAAAATTGGTACAGCAGTATATAATGCAGAAACCACTTACATTATTTGGCCTTTTTACTCGACAATTGCAAAACATAGCAATAAAATAAATCGGACGTAAAATCCCATAGGTCTTGCTGGACTCTGTAAATAGTTGCCAAAAACAGAGACATTTAGATACATCTATATAATCTATATGCCTCTGTTATAATTAGCTGCACTTAATTCACCGGGCACGATATAAAACCCCTTTCCCAACAAATTCGTTAAACCATTATTTACAATCTTTAGAAAAAAATCATTTCAAAATGTTATTGAAAATAATGAACAAACATACCTTTAATCAAACAAGTATTGTAATCCCTTTTTAAGTCCGAGATTAAATGTGTATTCCGTTTGCTAATTGTGTATTGGAGTCCTGATGTTTGTTGAAATATACATCTTTAAAATGACTTTAAACAATTGAAATACAAAAGGCTATATCATTTAAACCAATATCTTCTTAACCCTTATCACGACTGCTATTGAAGAAAATCTCTTATTCAGTTTAAAATGGCATTCAAGTCCTCTATCAGATAATTATACTGTGTTACGGGACTAACAAAACCCTCCACAGTTACAATGCTAAATATCAATAAAAGTATTTAAGTGAGATTGACGGAAACTGATTTTATTTCAATAAAAGGTTCATTGCAGGTCGAATTGGGGTGTTGACGGAAACTGGATGCCTTTAAACACAGGAGAAAAGATCCTGACCAAGAACTTGTAGTAACTGGTCAAAATGAATTACTAGAATTTGCGGTGGAGTAGCATTAATTATCCGATATGAAAAATTAGTTTTTCAAATAGAACATAAGAAATTTTATTGATGGGATCATTTATTCACACCTCGTAAACAACTTTTAATCGTAGTCTATTTGTGAAAGATAATGGTTACCCATTTAAGTATTCGATTATTGATGAATATTTGAAAGATCATCTAAATCATTTAAACGTTTATTGCTATCGATAATGACCCTTATAAATCTTAAATCAATTGTGAATAAGAATGTTAAAATCTATGTAATGGACTACGCTAAAATTTAATAGATCCAAGCAAGTACATGCACAAATGATTTAAGTCAATTTACAATTTAAATGTATTTAAACTTTTAACTTTACTAAAAAATGCAGATATAAACCCTTTAAGTACGAGTCATAAACATCGGACTTTCGAGTTCATTGCTGTGACAGAGAAAGATCTTTTATTACATATTCCCTTGATGACCAGTCGAGTTGGACTAGCTACTCTTATATAAAGAGATCTTGCTGTCTCGAGATAAAATGTAGCGTTAAATTAAATTAGAGATTGTGTTTAATTTAATATGTTATAGTTAATTAAATACTGTAAATATTCTAAAATGAATTATTTTCAGTGTTTTTAATTTGTAAGAACTTGATATTAATTTGTTTACAATAAACAATGGTCAGGGTAATTAAACCTTAAAAAAATTCTGGAAGTTTGATTAAGTATTTAACACATCACAATTTTCTGGATCTTTCACTTTTGTAAACATATTAGTCATTTGATTATCGGTTGATACTGATTTTTCCAGTTATTTCTTATGAAAGATCATTCTAGAAAAATTATACAGAGCAGGACATGGTTACCCTTCCGGAGCACCTGATGTCACTCTTGTTTATTGAGAGTTCACACTGTTAGTGCTTTAGTTTTTTGTGTTGTATATGTAATGTTCGTGTGTTTTGTGGGCATGTGGTGTCTTTGGTCTTCCGTCTTTTGGTTTTCTTGTTTTTGCCTTGTCTCTGGACTTTGATTTATGTAATCTTGTGCTTTGTTCCTTCGGTATTCTACTGCCGTTGTCTAGAAATATTGTATGTATAAATATAAGGTAGCCAGTATCAAGTGAACCCGTTAGGGCGAGCTTGATGCGTTACGCCGTGATAAAGTTCGTATCAAAAACAAAATTTCCTATATTTCTTTTATCGGTAATTCACAAAATAATAGACAGAACTCTAAAACAAATTGTAATAAACTGAAATTTCTATTTAAGCACAGTTAATCTATTGTGTATTGCAATAATTTAAATGTATTTTTCGTTCAACGTCTATGCGTATGAACACGACAGAGAGTACAGAACATGACGTCAGCTTAGCAACCCGCACGGGACGCCTTCACAGTGACCCTATATTTTCGTGATAGTGTCCAGTTCGGTGATACTGAGAATATCAGTCTCTGTAGATCAAAGGAAATTCATACAAATTACCGATAAATGATTATAAATGTTTTACGCACATCTTTTGTATTGGAAATTGACATCTGTTATTGTGAATTAAGTGAGAATTATAAGTATAATTCATCTGACCATTTACTTGTGGACTTCAGACGATTATTATTTGGATTTTCACAAGTGAAATTCATAACTTTACATAGGACATTTAATTTGTAAAATACTTTTTTGTCTGATCAAAAAGTTAATTTGAGCCGGAATTTTGTTATTTATTGCTGACAACAATTTATAGGTTATATCTACCACACAACAAATGAAATCTGTTTACGAACATCGGGTGTGCCTCCACGTATTATATGATTTGGTTTATAGATGAAGAAATCTGTTGATTTTATTTTGCTCGTTAGTTAGGAAATTCTAAATGAATATATAAATAATATGTAAATAGGTGTGACCTATGAGGGGGCGTAGCAGTGATATACAACAACGATGAACCTTTAAAAGAAGGC
>MJUU01063724.1:46639-59682 GCA_002080025.1 Modiolus philippinarum | reverse complement strand
TGCTTTTCCCATAGGGTCCCATGTTAAACTATGTTCTGCGCTGGCGGCCATGTTTTTTCACGGATCGAAAAAATTTCGGCAAACTAAGTAAAGGACCTTCCATACATCATTCCTGTAAAGTTTGGTTCCATTTGCTTCAGTAACTTCAGAGGAGATAGCAAATATTTGCTTTTCCCATAGGGTCCCATGTTAAACTATCTTCTGCGCTGGCGGCCATATTTTTTCACAGATTGAAAAAATATCGGCAAACTAAGTAAAGAACCTTCCATACAGCATTCCTGTAAAGTTTGGTTCAATTTGCTTCAGTAGCTTCAGAGGAGATAGCAAATATAAGCTTTTCCCATAGGGTCCCATGTTAAACTATGTTCTGCGCTGGCGGCCATGTTTTTTCACGGATTGCTAAAAAATGTGGCAAACTAAGTAAAGGACCTTCCATACATCATTCCTGTATAGTTTGGTTCCATTTGCTTCAGTAACTTTAGAGGAGATAGCAAATATTTGCCTTTCCTATAGGGTCCCATGTCAAACTTTGTTCTGCGCTGGCGGCCATGTTTTTTCACAGATCGAAAAAATTTCGGCAAACTAAGTAAAAGACCTTCCATACATCATTCCTGTAAAGTTTGGTTCCATTTGCTTCAGTAACTTCAGAGGAGATAGCAAATATTTGCTTTTCCCATAGAGTCCTATGTTAAACTATGTTCTGCGCTGGCGGCCATGTTTTTTCACAGATCGAAAAAATTTCGGCAAACTAAGTAAAAGACCTTCCATATACTGTGGAAGTCCTTTTTTTGGTGGACATCAATTTTCGTGGTTTTGATAAATACCACTATTTCGTTGGCACATAAATTCGTGGTTTTGAATTCAATACATTAAACTCCATGCAAACAAGACATTTCGTTGGGAACTTAATTTCGTGGTTTTTGGCAACCACGAAATCCATGAAAATTGGAACCCCACGAACAATAGTTCTTTCACAGTATCATTCCTGTAAAGTTTGGTTCCATTTGCTTCAGTAACTTCAGAGGAGATAGCAAATATTTGCTTTTCCCATAGAGTCCTATGTTAAACTATGTTCTGCGCTGGCGGCCATGTTTTTTCACGGATCGAAAAAATTTCGGCAAACTAAGTAATGGACCTTCCATACATCACTACTGTAAAGTTTGGTTCAATTTGCTTCAGTAGCTTCAGAGGAGATAGCAAATATATGCTTTTTCCCATAGGGTCCAATTTTAAATCTAAGTTCAGCGCTGGCGGCCATGTTTTTTGGGGGATCGGAAAAATTTCGGTAAATTAAGTAAAGGACCTTCCATACATCATTCCTGTAAAGTTTCGTTGAAATTGGTTCAGTGGTTTCAGAGGAGATAGCCAAAATGTGAAAAGTTTACGGACGGACGGACGGACGGACGACGGACGCCAAGTGATGGCAAAAGCTCATATGGCCTTTAGGCCAGGTGAGCTAAAAAACGAAGTGACAAGACAGTTTGGTACTTCTTTCTCAACCAGAGACATATAAAACACACGTATTTAAATGTCTCTGTCTCATTGAACAAAGATAAAATAGAATAAGAAATGATCAATATTTAGTTTACTGAATGTCAATGTTACAAAAAGTTTATAAAGACTTTGTCTCTTGGTGACTTTTGGATCAGTATCACACACCTGGACGGCCTTCAGATAATCCAACAGGTCATTGGTAACATTTCCAATGAGGATGTTACCATGTCAGACACATTTTTTAAGTACATGACTACCTAATGCATACAGTGATAATGGTTTTCCCTATTGTATCTACATTTAGTAGTTTCAGAGTAAGTTTCCAGAAATTACCAATGTAAACTATGTTCCCAATCTTTGCATGCATAGAATGACTATTTGGCCAGGTTTGGTTCGATCAGACCGAGCGTTTTTTTTATTAAAGGCTTTCCGAAGGCAGGGTCATTTCGGGCATCCATCTAAAAGGTGAGGAATGGACTTGCCCCACAGTCCTACACTAAATTTTAGAGGAAGCACCCTACAGAGTTTTAAGGAACACATAGCACCATTGACCAAAATTGTTATTGTTCTGATGATAATATCTTTGAATATATTTAACCCTTTCCCTACTGGAGCAAATGTGGCCGTTTCCGTATTTTCATTTCTTTGCAAATTTATGCAAATTATATGCAAATAAAGGGATGCTGGATAAAGTTAATGCTATCATCATATAAGTTCAAGTATGCCGATCTGGGGAAAGACGGCATGGGAGGAAAATTGAGGTCGGTGGGAAAACGCCCACCCCTACTGAAAATGGGCGTTTTTTCATGTTTTTATGGAACAAAAGTCAACCTAGATAGCCGGAAGTGACGTCAAATGTGTATTTTATTGCATGACTAGCTAGAATTATTTCACCTGTCCTTCGTCCGAACCAATGACTGTGATTGGTCAGCAAATACAATTTATGGAGAAATGTACGGAAAACCGGTAGTGACAAAATTCCGTGATTTCTATATTTTCCAATTTGCTGAGCCTCGGTTTCTTCCTGGTTGCAACACCTCCTTCAGCATAAGTGTGTATATGCTTCTGGATCAATTATCTATACTATCCAGCAAAAAACCTGAAATTCCGAACTCTTTCTCCCATTTGAGGAGGGAATGTAAGCATGGGTTTTTCAAACAGGGGGGTGTTACAAAGGGGGGTTATTCCAGCACATGACCTACTGATTTATTGTCTTGGTTTTTGTTAGTTGGTCATAAATATAATAAGTGTCAATTAAGGTAGGCTTGGGTCATAACTGTTATATAATAACACACATAAATTTGGAAGTGTTTGTATAAAAAGGTATTCATTCAGACAGTATATACTTTTTTCACTGGGATATGAATTGTTTCCTTCCTTCAAAGTGCTTGTATATTATACATTCATGGGTACAAGTATTTAGTTTTGCAAGAAATAGTCAACTGTGAGATCAGTGAAAATACATCACAGAAATAAGTACAATTGCAGTATTCTGCCGAATATTTGAAAGCACCCAATTTGGCCCTTTTTAAAAACAGGTTGGCCACATTACATTAATGCTATCCCAGCTTTCCTATTCTAGCCTAAGAAATCCTAATTCATTAGGATTGGTCCATTGCATAGAAATGAAGTGTCTGTAGATGGCTTCACAGTATCATATCAATATACAATCTCAAATTTTTTGCTGTCCTTTAAAAACCTTTAGAAGTCATGCATGGAATGTAGGTCAAAATAACCAAAGTTTTATACCAACATCAAAAACTATCAAAGATGCATCTGACCAAAAGCTCATTTATCTATGACTTTTGACTCAAATATATATGAACTAATTGGAAGTTCATCTTGTTATGGTCGAACAGAGGGATGAACAGGCAAACTCAACAACTTTGTTGAGCGATGGAATAATTAACTATTATGTGATATTACAGCCAACTTTACTACTGATTTTTGGCCATTCTAATTATACTTTGAATGATTGTAACATACACTTTTTACTTAATTTATTGAAGGAATTTTCTTTGTACATGTACATACATAGGATTAAATGATTAAACACTTTATTAATAGAACTACAAATGTTCATCATAAAATAATTTTTTACGTTTTTTTCTTCATTAATTTCAGATATATAACTCTCATACATCCTCTTGGATATCAATTATCACTTCTGTTATTCAAATTTTTTTTTCACTCCTTTACAAGGATGAAATATAAAATCACAATTTTTCAATCATTTGCAACTTGGGTATTTTGTATTTTGAGTAACTGAAATCAACATTATTTACTTTGCTGATGTAAAGTCACTCAACAAGGCATAAATTTATACATGAACACAGAATGTCCAATATAATAACATAAATATCATATTCACTTCAAACACATATTACTACATTTGTACCTGATTAAATGAATAATCTTTTCTGGAGAAACCATATATAAACTACTGTAAACTTTTCTAACAACTTACTAACACTTCCAATGAAGTGCATGTATAAGGCATGTATGATCAACTTATCTGAATACAGGAATTATTGTGTTATTTTTACTTTAATGTACAATGAGTCAATTTACTAGCATGTAAAAGCAATCATTTTGATAAAATGGTCACACTTAAACCTTTATGTCAAGGCATCTGGATCTTTCACAAAAAGCACAACACTAGCCTGTGTCTGTAGCCATTGAACAATTTTCATTTATGCAATCCCACAAAAAATGAGAAACAAATAATAATTTCATATTATATGAACACCACAGTCAAACAAAATGGCAAAATATTTTAAACATTTTACATCTCAATAATCTTAAAAGGTTTGATGCTACTGCAAATCACACTGGGCCCATCACTCCAATGATAACAATTAACATTATAAAATATTGCATGATACAAGAATAAATTGTGAAGAATATATATATGACAACAAAAGGACAATGTACATTTTGAATTATGGCAGATTTCCTGGATCATTATTTCACTATATTTGCAATTCTTCAATGAACATACCAATATTCCTCTAGTAAAACCTATAACACCTTCAAAACACCTGTCTTTTTTGTCTGTTTGTTAAACAATCAAACTTCTTTAGAATTCTATTGTATACCAATTTGTGCTACCTGAAGAGGTTTACCTTGATACTCCAGTGATGAAAAATTGGTATACAATAGAATTCTGTAGAACTTTGATTAGTTGATGGACAAATAAAAGACAGGAGTTTTGAAGGTGTTGTTATAGGTTTTACTAGAGGAATATTGGTATGTTCATTGAGGAATTTCAAATACAATACAATAATGATCCAGGAAATCTGCCATAATTGGGCCTGCTGATCCTAGTTTTTATTATTATAGAAGTACTTAATATATTATCAAGAGTGACTACATTTATAATAATAAAGTTAAAATAAATATATATATTGATTTAAAAAGTAATCGCTATCAGTAAGTACAGAAAATATCTAAATTTCAATCATCAATGCCTGTAATTCAGTAATACACTTAAAATTTCTGAAGTGCCCCGCAATTTCAATCCTGAAACTTGGGGCAAAAGTCAATTTCAGGTAAGTGTGGATTCAAATTCTGTTTGACACACATATGTGTTGATACAGTAAATTGTTGGATATAGTGATTTCTTGAAGTTTTACCAAACCCTATCATTTCTTAGCTAAAATCATTTAAGCCAATAAAAGTTAATACATCTTATGATGAAAATTTGGTTAACAGTAAAAAGTCAAAGTATTGGCAAGCAGGAAGTTGACGTTTTACAAACTTGAAAACCGCGTATACAATACAACTCATCATTTCCCAGCTTCAGACCAAATTTCAAATAATTCCATCAAGTAAAAGTCAAGAAATCTCTGACGGAAAATTTGATTTATAGTTAAAAATCAAAGTATCGGCAAACAGGAAGTGGGCTCCCGACAAACTTGAAAATTGCTTACACAATGCAACTCATCATTTCCAAGCTTCAGAACAAATTTCAAATCATTCCCTCAAGTGAAAGCCAAGAAATCTTTGACGGAAATTTTGGTTTATAGTAAAAAATCAAAGTATCGGCAAACAGGAAGTGGATATCTGACAAACTTGAAAATGGCTTACACAATGCAACTCATCATTTCCAAACCTCAGACCAAATTTCAAATCATTCCCTCCAGTAGAAGCCAAGAAATCTCTGACAGAAAATTTGAATTATAGTAAAAAATCAAAGTGTCGGCAAACAGGAAGTGGATGTCTGACAAACTTGAAAATTGCTTACACAATACAACTCATCATTTCCAATCTTCAGACCAAATTTCAAATCATTCCCTCCAGTAGAAGCCAAGAAATCTTTGACAAAAAAATTGTTGACGGAAAAATTCAAAGTATCTGCAAACAGGAAGTGGAAGTCCCATCAACTTGAAAATTGCTTACACAATACAGCTCACCATTTCCAAGCTTCAGACCAAATTTCAAATCATTCCCTCCAGTAGAAGCCAAGAAATCTTTGACGAAAAAAAATGTTGACGGACGGACAGGCAAAAAGAAAACTATAGGGCACCCGCATCTCCATGCAGGGCCCTTATAACACCATAACTATATATGATGTGATTCCTTACATCACTTAAACACAAAAATCTGTACATGAACAAATATTGCAATATGCATTCATTTGTGTTTCACATGAAATGATTCAATGTGCAGAAAGAGATGTTTCGTATATTTCGGAACCCAATTTTTAAAAGAAAAAATTGACTTCCAGCCATATCCTCCTCAGAGGTGGGCTTATATTATAATATCATCTTTTCTCTGTTAAAATAGAAATAACTATTTGTCTTCCCTTTGAAGGGACTAATGTATTCACTCAAGTCAACATAATTCTTTAAGATCCTCTCCTTACAAAATTAGCTGCAAATTGATTGAACCTTTTCAGTCTGTCCATTTATGTTGTAATTGTCAGTAATTTTGTCTTCAAGAGCGTTATCTGTCTCGCAGACATTAGTCTTAACCAAGATCGTTTATATTTTTGCTTAGAGAAGTCATGTCTTGACTCTTGAACATTATACAACAATAATGTAGAAATGTATACTGGGAAAGTATAGTGAAACCTGTCTAAACTGAACCCCTCTGGGACTGAAAATTTTATTTGGTTCACACAGGTTCAAAATAAATAGAAATTAATACAAAGGGTCTTCATATCATGTTTGGTTAAAACAGGTTTCAGTTAAGTCAGGGTTTGGTTTAGATAGGTTTCACTGTATCATCATTGATAGGGTACAAATTTTTGAAGATTTTGGGGTTCATTCAAAACGCTAATTTTGATATCTAAAGAATTACAAAGTTTCAATCGATTACAAAGTGGCAAATATCAAACCAATGAACAAATGACCTCTCAAATGCACAAAACTGGGATCCAAGAATCAAATTTCTTTCTCAGTGTGTGTTTCAAAAATTAATGTAATAGAATGCTTTCTGTGGATCCCAAGATATTGGAAGAGTCTGAAATATGGAAATGAGAATACAAAAAAATTAAAACTTCTGACTCAGTAGATGTTAAGGACATAACAGATGTTCCTAGTGGACAATGAGGAAACCTGCAG
The DNA here is from genome assembly GCA_002080025.1 of Modiolus philippinarum. Taxonomy (NCBI): domain Eukaryota; kingdom Metazoa; phylum Mollusca; class Bivalvia; order Mytilida; family Modiolidae; genus Modiolus; species Modiolus philippinarum. The sequence goes on along the minus strand of MJUU01063724.1, from coordinate 52,621 downwards.
AAGTCAATGTTTAGGTCTTATTATGGATTTAAGAACTGCTAACAAATATCCATTGATTTGATCAAATGTGGTATGAGTGGTATCCTCTCTTCATTGCTTCCACTTTTCTAGTCTTGAATTCTGCTGTCAGACTTGATTTAAATCTGCCACCATTATTTTTTTTGTTCAAGAGCAGTCTAGTGGGTTTGTTCCTGAAAGATACAAGAAACTGTATGAGTAAAATACATAAATTCACACTTGGCATTTTGTCTCCAAATGACCTCATATTTGTCTCAGAATAACCTTTTGACGTAATGGCACAATCAGGATTTGATGTCATATTTTTTTCTGTGATGTAAAAATTGTGGGAACCAGTGTCAGATAAAAAGCAATGGTGGACCAAAGTGTTAATTCAAGTCAGTTTGAATAAAAATAAAGACTACATAAAAGGTGTTTTGATCATGTTTGCTCTTGAATTACTACTGGACACTGTTGCAATGGAAAGGGAGGTTGGCATGCCATAAACATAGAAAGCAGCCACAGCCTGCTAAGCTCACCTCGTTGCACAGCATTGTCACATGTTGCACATGTCAGTAAACAGGAATGGACTATAATCATTCTTTATAACAGATTCAGTCATGCATTAATTGTAGTTTACAGACTTATCCTAAGCATGCACTGTTGTTGTCATCCCAAATTGCATCATACATACCAATATGGTTGATGTGGGCCATGTCAGTAAGCAGGAATGGACTTCAACCATTCTACCTAACCAAGTCGCTCATGCGTAAAATGTAGGTCAGAGACAGCATCCGAAGCATGCATTGTTGTTGTCATCCCAAAATGCATCATACATACCAATATGGTTGATGTGGGCCATGTTAGTAAGCATGAATGGACTTTAACCATTCTACCTAACCAAGTCGCTCATGCGTAAAATGTAGGTCAGAGACAGCATCCCAAGCATGCATTGTTGTTGCCATCCCAAAATGCATCATAAATACCAATATGGTTGATGTGGGCCATGTCAGTAAGGGGGAATGGACTTTAACCATTCTACCTAACCAAGTCGCTCATGCGTAAAATGTAGGTCACAGACAGCATCCGAAGCATGCATTGTTGTTGTCATCCCAAAATGCATCATACATACCAATATGGTTGATGTGGGCCATGTCTGACTTTAACCATTCTACCTAACCAAGTCACCCATGCGTAAAATGTTGGTCAGAGACAGCATCCGAAGCATGCATTGTTGTTGCCATCCCAAAATGTATCATACATACCATTATGGTTGATGTGGGCCATGTCATTAAGCAGGAATGGAATTAAACCATTCTACCTAACCAAGTCGCTCATGCATAAAATGTAGGTCAGAGACAGCATCCGAAGCATGCATTCCAGTCATCATCCAAAAATGCATCAGGCATACAAATATGGTTGATGTGGGGCATGTCAGTAAGCAGGAATTGACCTTAACCATTCTACCTAACAGGACGCAGACATGGGCGCTAGGGGTATCACATAAGCCCCCTCACTTCGTGAGTTGAGCTTAAAAGGTTAAACCCATCTTTTCTTTTGAAATGCTTGTCAGGACCATTGCTTTTCTTCTGGTTTTTCACATGTTTTGTCTCTTTGCCCACTTGGATTTAAGCTTTTGACAATTATTCAATAATTAATATTCAATTACTCTAGTTTGGTAATTTTATTATTACCCTCTTTTGTGTATATGTGGTGTAAATGCAAACAAAACTGATATAAGAAGCAAGGTAAGTTACTGTAAACCAACTTATTTTCGCAAGGAAAATATCGTGAAAATAAATCTCCACAAAGATTTATTTCCCTCATACAAATATTATATTTGAGCATAAACCAAAAATGGCGAAAATTAGTTGCCGCGAAATTGACCTGGAGGAACAAAACACGAAATAAAATAGCAGTGAAAATAAGTTGGTTTACAGTACTTGTGATTCTTGAAAAATCAAAAAAATTCAAACATGACATTGTACACTGACTCTGAACTGCTCGAGAAATCTCGATCAAAACTTAACATATATATTTGGTTAGATTTTCAATTCCTCAACACAACCATTGCATGCATCAAAAGAAATCAAATTTATTAATTTAAACAAACATGATAATATATAAAGGTCATGTAGAGATATTCATATTTCCTTTACTTTCCTGACATACTAAAAATAAATTCATGTTGTTCAGACAAACAAGTCTGTATTGTTTTGATTTGGATTTGGATTTTGAACTTGTATCACTTTGAAATCAGTAGATTGTATATTATGTTGTGATAGACCCAGACAGCAAAAGCCAATGGGCAGACATATCGAAATCTGCCTGACCGAAGGACAAATCGGGCAAAACTTGAGTCGGTCAGGCAAAAATTATCAGGCAACAGGACCGAATGTCAGGCAAAAAATTGACTTTTCCTATATGTGATGAAACTGTAGGTCCTGTAAATTTATTTTCGGTCTGGCAGCTTTTCCTTGTTTGCCTGACCGAATGTCCTGCAAGGCCTCCAGACTTTTCGATTTGTTTGAATGGCGATGGAATATCCACCTTCTCTTAGGTCGCTTCAGAATGGAAAATTCCATTTCAGTCATATAAGCATCAGAATAATTCATGGAGATTATATGGTTGTTTACAATTATCCATGAGCTGGGCCTTTATATTCTAAATTTTACCCCTCTCTAACGGTCCTGATTAAATTTGAATATAAAGGCCAAACCCATGATTAATTGACAACAACCATATACCTGCCATGAATTATTTCTTAAATAATTCCTTCATCTATATCATGTGTATAAAGGTTGGCATTTTGCACAGGGACACACACTGGAGGTAGCATCTGTAGTCTTTTTATCTGCTTTATGTTTAAGCAACTTATTAAAACTTTGTAATATCAAATTTTTATCATAATTTTAAATGATATAGTTATTTATGCAGCCTATCAACTACATAATAGAAATCAAATAGTGTCTTGGGGAAAATATATAATAGAGTTACATCTCTTTGAATCTCAACAACTGATCTGTCTTGTAAACAGAACCAAACAAAATATATCTTAATTACCCCGCTCAAGGAAAGAATGTCTTGATTGTTCCTTTGACAAGTTCATGACAGATTGGACATTTTCTCATGGCTGGTGCACAATCAAGACAACACACCAAATGTCCACATGGTAGGAAGGCCACAGCTACTGGATTCTCTATACAGATTTTACATGTCAATCTCTCTTTCTGTTCCTCATATTCTTCAAGTACTTTGTCAAAACCTGTAAAATTAATATTGATTAGAACATTATAAAGAGACACTGGAGAGAAGAACTCAACTCATAGACACAATGATTTTACTAATTTTCTTCATAAAAGTGCTTTGTGTTTTATTCTGAAGTTTTCATACCTTCTTTTTTAAAATGGAAGGTTTGACCTTGCTCACATGAGGTTCACAGTTTAGGCCTATTCATAGGAAGTTCACAACTGATACAGCATGTCAATCTAGGTCCATTTTGGGTAAACTAGTAGTCTTTAGGGCATACATGTGATAAACTTGTCAGCTGAAAACTGGAGATTTGAAAATTTTCAGCTGGAGATTGGGTCTGAAAACTGGAGATTTTTCGTCGACCTATTTTTAACCGTTTATATGTTTTCCCCTGATAGTTTTTGGTGAATGTAGTCATTTATGCAGCATTATATTTTCTTTGATCACCCCTACATACATGTAGGCCCTTGTGGGAGATTTTGCTATATGTTATTAGTTTTATAAAGAGACTGCTCTACCTACAGAACAGTGTTCCAGATGTGTTAGATCTGAATGATCTTGGCAATGTGTCAAGCAATTTGTAAACTGATAAACATTTCATCAATTATAAATTAAAATTCTGTGGTACTTTTCCTTGAATTAATTGATTTTTGTAAATATGGCATTTATGAAAGAAAAGATTTTGTAAAATTTCAAGCAAACGGTGCTTAAAACACTTATTAATGCTTATTTTTATTTGAAAAATAAGTTTTAATGTCTTAAAGAATTGCCAGAAATAGCATAAAATCTCAACAGTACTGAAAAATAATCAGTTTAGTTGAAGACAAAAAATAAAGGGGAGACAACCCAGACGTATTTTCGCAAAATAATTGAAAAAGAATCATCATAAAAACGATGATCTATGTATCCACTTAGTACAAAAACACAAAAATTGGGAGTTCTTGCAATGCAAAACTCTACTTTTAAAGACACTTGATCTTAAAAATCATACAGGTAAAGCTAGACTGACAGGGGACTGAAGGTAATGATTGCCGTTAGTTGTTCATTGACCCGTGGAAATATACACCCCTGGCTATAAAGTTGTCAATTAGCACTATAGCAGTAATTGTTATGTAATCATCGCCACTCATATCCTAAGTAGCCTTCTCATTATGTTTACCTGTGTCACCTGTATTGATTCTTAAGAGTTACTTGGAGTTTTTCTCAACAAACATAACGAAAATGGCGACTTGAAATTTTCGTTGTTGAAACTTTGAAAAAGCGGAAGAAATGAAAAGAAAACGGGAGAGACGGAAGAGGGGCAAAAAAGCGGGAGATTTTGGCCTCCCGTCGGGATGTTCACATGTATGTTAGGGGTCTTTAGTTATTGTGTGTTTTCCATATTGTCTTTTCTCACAGAAGAGCTCTTTATGGGAAATATTGTCTTATATGAAGTAAAAATTGTCACTGTACCTTTTTTTTCACTTAGTTAAAACTTATCTGTCCTTTCCACAGCTTTGCGTTTTGTTCATATTTATTCCAACACATTATTTTAAGTGGGAAAAGGCTTATTCAGGCAGCAAATCTCGAGTCATAAACTGTCTGGTCAGTGGAAACTCTCTTAAGTACAAGGGATGAAAGGCAAAGCTTTGCTAATAATACCAGTATATTTTCATTTATTTATAAAGACTTAGGTTTTGAATATCTTAATTCAGCTTTTGTCATATTTTGCATTTAGCAAAAGTACAGATATATATATGTTTTACAATTTCACATGTACCATTCCAATCAAACAAATTACAGTGGAACCTGTCTAATCCAACGAACTATGGGGGCCATAAAAAGTGTCCGAATATTCACAGATTCAGGATGCCAAAATACTCAGGTTTAAAGGGTATTTAAAAGCTGTATTTGGGTCTCTAAAATCATGTTGGATTTAACAGGATGTCAGAACACTCATGATCAAGTGTCAGACTAGACAGGTTTCACTGTAGTTAAAAGATTAAGACAGGTTTTACTGAAGTTAAAAGATTAGACAGGTTTCACTGTAGTTCATTTTCAGAGTTGAGAACAACTTTTGATTTTCAAATTTCAGTGGAGTTTTGATATCAATATTACATACCTATTAGATATTCCGGCTCACCTGTTCCCTCTGCTCCTGTTGACACTTCTGATGTTTGGGCTGAAAAATTAAACAAAGAAATGCAAAGTCTGTATCCACATACTCCTTCAATATATATTACAAAATTAAGATTGCTTGGTTTTACCTTCCTGTAAATCATCCATCCCCAGTGTGTTTAATTCTGCTAGGAAAACATACTTTTTTTGATATGTTTCATTGAAAAAAGTCAGATTGCATAAAAATTAGGGTGGATATACTGTTTTACCTTTTGATATGTTTCATTGAAAAAAGTCATATTTCAATAATTAGATTGCATAAAAATTAGGGTGGATATACTGTTCTACCTAGGTCTGTTTGTCTGTACGCCCTTCTGTCCATCTATCTGTCTGAAACTGCTTTGTTAAGGATTATTTGCATGTGTATGTATTAATAATACTGTGAAAGTTACTTTTGTTGGTGTCAAATTTCATGTTTTTTTTTTGTTTTTTTTTTTAATTCTTCCAAGAGTTTTTTATTCTCATGATTCAATGGCATTTTCGTTGCAAGTTATCTGAAAATTGGTATTTGGATGGGTATAAGATTTTGTTACTTTAGAGTTAACCACAAAATCTATGAAAATTGGACCCCCCCCC
>MJUU01063724.1:35720-46622 GCA_002080025.1 Modiolus philippinarum | reverse complement strand
CCCCCCCCCACGAATAATAGTACTTTCACAGTATTTAGTCAAGGTTTAATTCATTGCAATGGTATACAAACTTGAAATTTTCCTAAACTGCCAACATTGTGATACAAGTGTACCAGAACTGTGCCAGAACTATACCACAAGTATGCCAGAACTGCACCACCAGTGTGCCAGAACTATACCTCAAGTGGCTGGAACTGTACCCGAAGTGCGCCAGAACTATACTTCAAATGGGCAATAACTATACTGCAAGTTGCCACAAATCTAATTTGGAAAAAATGTGGCAACATGTTGCCGCAAATAAGCCTAAAACTTGCTGTAAGTTGCGGCAGTGGTGTGCCAGAAATCTTACTGTATTCCTCGTATTAATCGCCCAGGGCGCTTATTAAGTAGGACAAACACCTGTTCCAAAACGAAGCTCTTGTAACGAAATTCTTCGATCTTTCATAAGTGCACAATGTAATCAATGTCTAAATGCCTCAACTATCCAATTCTTTGACAAACTGAAGAAAAGAATAGGGCAGATCAGTTGTTTGTGAAAATGCAAACGAAAAACAAGATAACTCGATTGTTTACAACCGGAAACTTGGATGCATACGCATGCGCAATTGATGAAAAACAAATCACTGACGGAAAACGTATGAAATTAATACAGAAATCACGGTTTCTAGTTGGAATTTTGAGGGGGCGCTTAAGGATTTCAACAAATTAAAATTAACGGTGGGGACACTTAATACCAGGAATATAGTATATTGTAATAAGGGTGACCAACAATTTTTTTTAATCTATAAATTCACCTGCTGTTGACTGACTAGCAGGAGTTGATACTTGACTGGTTGGTTCATTTATCTGAAGTGGTGCCACTGCTAACTGTTGTCCTGGTAACTGAGATAAGGACCTAGCAGCTCTTTCTTCTTCTATCTGTAGTATGACTTCATAGATTTCAATGGCATGTATCTCTGAATTTTCATGTGACAAACCTGTAACAGAAGCTAATTTTGTTACATACCTGAATCTATAACATATATTAAGGGAGTATGAGCTTCAGTTGTCAGAGGCATTTGATTTCCTATTGTTTTATCCATTTGCACAAGTAAAATATTTTTGCACATTGATCACATTATCTTTATCACAGGTCACATTTAAATGCATAAAACAGACAATGTACAAAACATCTTCCATTTATATTTTCAAATAATTTAAGGAATATAAACAGCTCAGGAAAATGAAAGAAAACTAGAGAGAACTGTTTCCCGCAATAATTTTGACATCTCGTAAATATAAATTCATACATGGATATTCAAAATTTGTTGCTGATGTTGTTTTACAAGCAAAGCTTTTTAAAACAAAAGGCATGAGTTTTCTTTCAATTTTTCTGAGATCGTAATCCATTAAGGTCACATACTGCAAAAGTTGTATCACCAAAGTTTCAAAGTTTGAAAATATTTTTGGCCTGTTGATGTCATTCCTGGGACTGCCAAATTTAGTTTTCTGTCAGACCTGTAATTTGTATGAATCTATGTAAGAAAATGGGGTTATATACCATAAATATGCTGGCCCTAGCAGTTTTTCAGCAGTCGTGAGATTTTCAGAAACTCTGTTCATAGATTTGCAAACAGATCATAATGGCCATGAAGGACAGAATTTGTGAAGAGTCATAAACACATACAGGACACAGCCTTTATTAAAAAAACTACATAACTAGAAGCAAAGTTAGTAGCATCAATCTTAATGTGTTTCAATCTAGGTCTGATATTCAATCTTCATTTTATGGATTTTTTTTCAACCTTATAACCATAAATAGCCCTTAATTTGACAATATTTATTACCCTTCCACAATGCTGTTTGAATGATTCACTAGTTTTCCCACACAAAATGAATGGAAAACCCAATGGTGTTAGTTTTACTGCAATAATTTCGAAGGCTTTTATTCTAAAAAAAAAATCTCTGTCATAAGACTCCAAAAACCACCAAAGGTAGCACTTTTTAAAAACTGTTACTATAACTACAAATCTAATTTCTATAAGTAATCTGTAACTTGTATTAGTATTTTCCCTTCTTTGGATATGAGGTCTCTGGTTTGCTATTTACAAAAGCAAATAAATAAAAATTGTCTAAAAATTGGGAGGGGAATATGAGCTTTTTGCAATTCCTATTACAATCAGGGTACAAGTACTTAGAGCATATCATAAAATATACTTTACTTGCTTTAAATACCTGCAAATGACTAATGTTCAAGGATGTGCAAGATCATTTTTCCTCATAATTTGAATTTATTATATTGTAGAGAGTTTTCTTATAGCAACTTCCTCTTTACCCCTAGTTCTTTCCACATTTACATACCAATGCATAAATTTCTGCATCAAATTCTTTTTGTAAGTACAAGTATTTTGAATTTCTTATACACTAATTCAATTGACTAACTGCAATTTATTCTATCAGCTGAATATCAATGATGGTAAATAAATGCTCTGAATAATACAGAACATTTTAATGCAATACTAAAGATTCTGCAATACTGTAGAAAATGCAATCCGAGATTTTTGCTTTGGTATTTGTTTTTCGACTAATTCTATACTATAGGGTCTGTAAGTCTCATTCCATTTTGGAACTTCCGGGACATAACTTGTACCTGGAAGTAACATTTTAAACAAAAACATATGACGTTTAAAGCAAAAAAATAAAATGTCATATTTTTGCGGGAAATGTTTTTGAATTGCAATTTTATTGTGAAATCTTGGTGATGAGACTTACAGACCCTATTGCAATTAATACAACTCATTACTTCATCTCAAACTCTGAATCTAAAAGCATCCAGAAACTAAAACTACAAGAACCTTCTGCTTGACGAGTAGCCTTCCACCTGTCTATAGCTTCATTGATTATTGCATCATCTTTGCCCATTTCTCTTAATGTCTGCACTGGTATAGAGGATAAAAGGTTTACTGGCCCTGAAAATAGTGAATAAAATATGTTGTGTATTGATGTAGAGAAAAATTTTGGAAAAAGTTTATGATGGACAATGGACGGATGGACAGATGGAAAGCCAAGTGACTCGAATAGCTCGAATGGCCTTGTAGACTAAGTTTGCTAAATTGGAATTAATCATTGGTAGGTTCCTTTTTAATCTCATGTTAAGTAGATCAAGAATCTTTCAACTATTTAGTCTTCATTATAATTTGCAACATTTTTCCCATATTGAGAAAATGGGGAAAAATAATTTCCATTACAAGGATCTAAACATAGATAATACAAAATACTATTTATAGATCACCTATTTACGTGTGCCTATTTATAGGAATCAATGATCTATGTTCTGAAAAGGTAGATTCTAAATGCAGGTTTTCCTTGTCAAACTGTAAATATTGCAAAAGATTACAAATAAAAGAAGTATAATGCAGATAGTTTAGTTAAAGCATTATTCAATAGTTATGTAAAATACATATGAAACTGCCTATTTCATATAAAATTTGGTTGCACAATATTATGCACAACAAATAAGGCCAATGTGGAAAAGTTGGGTCAATACAGAAAATTAGGGCCAATACCAGACATTTCACTTCTGGATGTGAACAATTTAATAAAGGTGTCATAGAATGGGCATTTTCATATTGGTCCTATATATGGTCATATGTCTCTCAAATATAAGAGACCCACTACATCTATTACATAAATTCGACTCCCTAAAATTGTAAGCAAAATGTGATGCAAAATCATCGATTTCTACCTATATACAGATGTAACGAAATAATTGGTATTGTGTCAAACGAGGAAAAAATGAAACGAAAGTGTGGCTTTCGAGTCTAAGCAACTGCCATAATTAAGGGCATTTTGATTATAATTGTCTTGCACTCTAGCTGGTGCATGATTATTTTCTACTCCTTATAAAAGCATTGGCCACAAATAGATAACTATATCATCTTCTTTACATAAGAACATCTTGAAATCAGGTCTCTCTAAAAGATCCACATGTTGAGACATTCAATTTTTATAGGTTAATAATAGCAAATAAAATGCTAACTATATTCCATCAATAAATCTTCCAGAATTTGAAATAAAAGAGACTAGAGACACTAACCATTCAGTTTCATTTTTATAATTACATCTTGAATTTGATGACGATGGTCGTCTAAGTACACAAATCTCTGACAAAATAGTCCATTTGAATTTGTTTCCTTAATTTTGCCATGTTTTTTTTTTGGTTTTAATATAGACTGTCCCCTACTCTGCCTTTTTAACTAACAACTGTTTAGTTCCATGAGATTACATCAAGATGAACTTGATGAGAATGTGGTAAAGCCACAAAGAGACATTCCCCCAACTTTCATTTCCTAAAAATAAATGTGATGGCAAATAATATACCTAGACAATAATTTTATTTCTTTCTGAACATTTTGGTGTAAATTTTCATCAAAAACTTTCAAGTGGTTTAAGAGGAGTTGTGCTTACAGGATAATCTTTGCATAATAAAATCACTGCAAAGTCAAAGTCAAATTATCTCCCCTTCATGGTGTTTCTACGTAAAGTGATCTTCCCTTTTTTGAAGTTTCATCATGAAAACATGCTTTTCCCCCACAGGATCGAATATTAAACTAAGCCCCATACTGGCAGCCATGTTTTTATCGGATCAAAACAAAAGGGGCTATGTTTCTGTAGGACTTTCCACTCATCATTCCTTTAAAGTTAGGTTTAATATGCTATAATAGTTTTTTACTATAAAAGGTTGACAGACCAAAAGGTGGTGGCTTAAAACACAAAACTTACTTCCTTGGTCCAATACAGACAGCTGTCTGGGTAAAATTATCGGTTGATTTGTCGATTCCTAAAATAAAGAAATAATACTTGAATCAAACAAGAGCTGTCACCGAATGGCAGCCAGTTATACCCCCGCTCATTGAACCCTGAATCAATATGGCAATGCTAAGTTAAGTATGTGTGGATATAATACATTAGAATGGACACACTTCAAGTGTGGACACAATACAAGCATTGGCATAATTGCAGTGATAAATAATGTTATCATCAATCAGGAAGTAGATGAGTTATTGACTTGAAAAGGGGAGACACGATAAAACTAATCATACTAAAGCTCTAGACCAAATATCAAATAATTACTACATACACAAGCCAAGATATCCTAGACAAAAAATTACAATATATGGCTTTAATGGGAAAAAATCAAAGTTATCGTCAAACAGGAACTAGATGAGTTACTGACTCCAAAAAGGGATACACCATAAAACTCATTATACTTAAGCTTCAAACCAAATATCAAATCATTACTACATACAAAAGCTGAGAAATCCTTGATGAAAAATTTCAATATATAGCTATAATGGGAAAAAATCAAAGTTATCGTCAAACAGGAAGTAGATGAGTAACAGACTTGAAATGGATAGACACAATACAATTCATCATACTTAAGCTTCAGACCAAATATCAAATCATTACTACATACACAAGCTGAGAAATCTTTGACGAAAAATTTCAATATTTAGCAATAATGGGAAAAAATCAAAGTTATCGTCAAACAGGAAGTAGATGAGTTGCAGACTTGAAATGGGGAGAAACAATACAACTCATCATACTTAAGCTTCAGACCAAATATCAAATCATTTCTACAAACACAAGCTGAGAAATCCTTGACTAAAATTTCTATATATACATTTGTAGCTATAATGCGAAAAAATCTAAGTTATCGTGAAACAGGAAGTAGATGAGTTACGGACTTGAAATGGGGAGACATGATACAACTCATCATACTTAAGCTTCAGACCAAATATCAGTTCATTACTACATACACATGCTGAGAAATCCTTGACGAAAGATGTTCCGGACGGACGGACAGACGGACAAGGGTAAAACAGTATACCCCCCTCTCCTACGGAGCGGGGGTATAAATATTAGTTTGAACTACCAAAAGGAAAACATTAACGATCTTTATTACAAAATTTATTTGTATATTGTTCTATAGAATGTAAAACAAGTATATGCATCCAGCCAAGAGGTAAAATATCTAGATTCATATAGGGTCTGTAAGTCTCGTCATGTGACACCGAGAAATCAATAAAATTGCAATTTGAAAACGTTTCCTGCCAAAATATGACATTGCAGGATTATGACGTCATATGTTTTTGTTACAAACGCAACTTCCCGGTACAAAATATGTGCCCGGAAGTTTCAAAATTAAACGAGACTTACAGACCCTATTGGAATTATTCTATGTAATGTCGATGTCCTTCCCATGGTCAATGCATTTTTTTTAATTTGTGCCAAGGATCATTTCGTAAGGACAGTCAACCAGAACTTAAAAGTTATGACATGAAAATGAACAGTCTATACGCAACAACAACAATTCCGATGCAAACGGTATTGCCAGTGTGTCATACCATTATACAAATATATACAGTTGAACTTCGATGGCACAAACTGAAATAGTTCGAACACCATAGAAAATGATAGATGTCTCGAACACTGTGATTATATGGTCCCTGTGTTCAAGTTTAAACATAGTTCTACTTGGATATCTTGGACACCCCATTAGCTCAACTTGTATTCATCATTCCCATGGGTGCATGTTCAAGCCATGGAAGTTCGACTGTATTGGTGTGTTAACTGTAAGTTTTTTACTTTTTACTTCATTTTTAAACATGAACCACAATTTTTTTGTGGTGATATCAAAATGAAGTAACAAGAGGCTCTCAAGAGACTGTATCGCTCACCTGGCCCTTGATCAACATAGACATTTTATGTTAAAGAGCCCTTATATATAATTAAACTATAAATCCAATATCCCTAATTAGTTAAAGGGGAGAAGACCTCTGTTAGTTTAACATTGGACCCAAGGGAAACACTAAGTTCCTCGCTGGCTGCCATGTTGGATATCGCGCTGACCTGAAAAAACCTTTTTGCAAGGGACCACTCAATGACTAATGCGACCAAGTTTTGTTCCAATTGGCTCAGTACATTCAGAGGAGATATTTGAATGTGTTTTCCCATAGGGTCCAATGTTAAAACTATGTTCCCCACTGGCGGCCATGTTGGATATAGTGTGATCCTGAAAAACACCTTTTTTGCAAGGGACCACCTAAGGACTATTGTGGCCAAGTATGGTTCCGATTGGCTCAGTAGTTTCAGAGGAGAAGATCTTTGAATGTGTTTTCCCATTGGGTCCAATGTTAAAACTATGTCCCCCGCTGGCGGCCATGTTGAATGTAGTGCGATCCTGAAAAACACTTTTTTTGTAAAGGACCACCCAAAGACTATTGTGGCCAAGTTTGGTACCAATTGGCTCAGTAGTTTCAGAGAGGAAGATCTTTGAAAATGTTTTCCCATAGGGTTCAATGATAAAACTATGTTTCCCACTGGCGGCCATCTTGAAAATCACGCGGACCTAAAAAACACCTTTTTTGTAAGGGACCACCCAAGGACTATTGTGGCCAAGTTTGGTTCCAATTGGCCCAGTAGTTTCTGAAAAAAAGAATTTGAAACGTTTTTTTTCCATAGGGTCCAATGTTAAATTTTGGTCCCAGCTGGCGGCCATCTTGGATGAGGTACAGACCTGAGCGACACAATTTTTAAAGGGGACCACCCAAGGACTATTGTGGCCAAGTTTGGTTTCAATTGGCCCAGTGGTTTCAGAGGAGAAAATCTTTGAATGGAAAGTTTACGGACGGATGGACGACGGACGGACGACAGACGGACGACGGACGGACGACGGATGCAAAGTGATCGCAAAAGCTCACCCTGGCATAGCCAGGTGAGCTAAAAAGTAAAAAACTTTCAAAAATTTACAGAGCTGCTAATCACAAAAAGAACACATGTCACTTCTACGTAACTTTCCCAGAGTTCCTATTTTTGTACTGAGTATATGTATGTCATAATCACATGGTCACAATACTTGGTAAGTTTTATAACTTCTAAGAAGAGGTTCTTTTTGTATTGAGTATACAGATAGGTATTTCCATGTTGACAAATACAAACAATTTGTTGTCATGATGATAATATACCTCTAAAGTCAAACACCAACTGATCAATTTAAGAGTTTTAGGATGTGACATTATCGAAATCATCTTTCTACTACGGAATTTAAAATACAAATATTTATTTACCTGTTATAAGAATAAGATTATTCTACTGAATTATTGATTGAAGAGTTGACCTGTATGTGCTTTTTGTTATACAACAAAACACCTACTTTAATGAATAATAACTTCAAGGTAAGATAATTAAAATTTTAAAGAATATTTTCTTGTTTAAAAGATTTTTAAAAATTATTTGATAAGAGTGAATTTAAGTTTTCCCATAGCCTATAATCTGATACATCTTCATCTGAACTTTTTTCTTCGTAAGAAACTTTTTGGTCTAGCCTTTATGATGCATACTCAAATACAGCAAAATATACAATAATGCCACATATTCTAAATTGTGGATCTAAATTAATGAATGTCAAAGACAGAAAATGACATTTTGAGTTTCCTGTACACATAAGGGGACCATCTTTTGATTTTCAGGGGGGGCCAAGAGTCTTGGGCGATTTTGTAAATAAATAATTTAATCTTGGTGCCAGTGAAAATAAATATTTTAATATAAATAATAATTGTCATGAAAATATATAATTTGATTTTGATTTGAAGAATACATTTTTTCTTGCAAATGCAAATAAATATTGTGATTTGATGTTACATTTTGGTGAAAATGAATAATTTGAAAAGTTAAACATTAAGGTTTATGATAAAAGGGATGATTTCTCATTCCCTATAGTCAATTTCCCCCATCTCGACGGCGATGTTCCGTTAGTCCCTTCTTACGGGGTCTACATTTCACAACTTGTTCGATATGCACGAGTATGTAGTAATGTTTCTGACTTCAACAACCGAAATCTTTGTCTCACTGAAAAACTTCTGCATCAAGGGTTTAGATATCATAAATTGATAAAAACATTCTCTAAATGGAAATATCATTTACAAAGCGCATAAATTCAAAAATTGTCCTTCCAAACTTATTTATCCGTTGAACAAACTTATTCATAAAGGATATAAATACAGCATTGTTGTTAAATCTTTACTTCTGGTTTTTGTTGGCAAAAATATTGATCATCGCCTAAATGCTTTACACCATAACTAATTTTAAACAATTTTTCATATTGGCAGTATTGGGCATTGCACAATATCATGTTCTTCTTTCATAATTGATGATGTTGTTATACCAAATCTATTTAGAATTATTTCAATTATTTGCTTTTAGAATCCCCCCCCCACCAATTATTTGAAATTTCATATGTAAGAAGGCTTGATATCATAGTCAACGGAAATTATGTCCTTAGCTAGCTGTCAGTAACTGCGAGCATTTGTCCGGACAGTACCTGTGTGTATTGTCTTCATATTTTATGTACTTCATTGTAAGGGTACTCGTCTTGACAAGTTGGACTTTTTTCTAGTTTGATTTTTACTGTGGGTCTTTTTGTGTATTTATTTTTAGCCATTCACCACACATAGGGGGAGGGTTTGGATCCAAGAAAACGAGTTTAACCCCAGCGCAATTTTTGTGCCTGTCCCAAGTCAGGAATATGTTGGTCATTGGCTTGTACTTGTCTTCTTATAAAATTTTAGATTCTTATATTTGGGTTATTGGATGTTGTTTGTTTCCATTGATTTATTCACTTTTTTACCTTTTCGGGGCCATTTAGGGCTTACTATATGGTGTGAGGTTCCTCACTGTGTTGAAGACCATTATAGGGTGACCCCTAGATGTTTTGTTTTTGGTCATTTTAACCTGGATATGGGATGTTGTCTCCTTGACATTTACCCCATTTCCTTTCTTTTTCAAATTTGTTTGTGATTTTCAAGAAAATAAATAATTTTTCCAGGCAAAATTGCCCAATACAAGGTTGTTGGGGTTAGGGGAAAATATACAGGCCGTTTTTTTCTGTCTTCTTGCTTTTAGAATCCCCCCCCACCAATTATTTGTAGTTCAAACTCAATCCCAGGGAAGCACATACAATGATATGATAACTAATTGTGCATGTGCTGAAAGTGCAAGGATGACTTTATATGAAGGGCGCCATATAACAATATATGATTAAATGACTATTTATCGTGTACAATCAATTTAATCTTTCCAGTAGGAAGATTATCTAAACATTGACAAAAAATGTTTTACTTTAGTTTAAAAAAAACTTAATTTTCAATTGGATGTTTTCTAAATTGTGACAAAATTGGATTACCTTCACACTGAATAACATGTAAGTAAAAATCTTAAATATATATATATACACAAATTAACTGTCATAAATGTGTTAGTAACTTTGCACCTGGCATTGAATCCATTAGATTCTTCAACCAGATCATTTACACCCTGTCTTTTAGTGTCTTGATTGTTAAATGTTTCCTTTTGTAAGTTTGACATGTGTCAATTTTTCTTTTTTTTTACGTGTGACCTAATAATTATCCTGTATAAATTTCAAAATCAAAACAATTCTTCAAATGAAGTTATTGGAAAAAAAATTGTGCTCCAAACCTGTTTAATAGTTTAATTTTTCTAGCACCCCTTTAGAGTTATCTGGAATCTTTTCAATGTTATCTGGAATCTTTTGAATGTTCAATCCAGTTACGATAGAACAAAAACTAGAGGCTCTCAAGAGCCTGTATAGCTCATGACTGGCATAAACTGCAGCCCAAATTAACCCAATGTTAAAGTGTCTCATTTTCTAGAAGTTTCAAAGGAGAAAATCTTTGAACATGTTTCCCCCATAGGGTCCAATGTTAAACAATGGTCCCTGTTAGCGGCCATCTTGGATGAGGTGCAGACTTGTCAGACATAATTTTTTAAGAAGACCATTAAAGGCCTATTGTGACCAAGTTTGATTCCAACTGACCAAGTAGTTTCAGAGAAGAATGTCTTTGA
>MJUU01063724.1:10435-24404 GCA_002080025.1 Modiolus philippinarum | reverse complement strand
GCTTACATCAAGAGGAATCCAAAGAAAAAAATCCCATCGAAATCCGATGAAAAATAAAATTTTTTGGTTATCTGTAAATTTACGATTTTGGCCCCCTTCGGCCCCTCATAGCTGGGTAAGGAAACAAGTTACCAAAAATCTAATAGTAGAGCGCTACGATAATTTTTCATTAGGAATCCTTTGGAAAAAATTGCATCAAAATCGGACTAAAAATAAAAAAATGAAATTTTTGAAATTTGCCCCTTTTGGGCCCCATTTATCTCGTGAACGGTACATGCTACCTGAAAACCGTTGGCATACTCCAGATTGGAAATTTTCTGAGGAGTTTACTAAAAGAAACCCCATCAAAATCCGATAAATAATAAAGATTCTACAGTCAAATATGTGAAAACAACTAATTTAACCCCTTTTGGCCCCTTATTCTAAAATGGGCGGGGCCAGGAACATAAAATTATAGCCCGGGCTAAAGCATGTGCCAAAAAACATCATACTAAAATTTGAAAATGATCTGTTCACTGGAACCAAAGTTATGCTGTCCACAGACACAAAAATACCCAATTTTACCCCTTTTTGGCCCCTTTTTCTGAAACCGGTGGGGCCATAAACCCGAAATTAAAACCCGGGATAGCCATTATGCCAAGACACCACATACTGAAATTTGAAGATGATCCGTCCACTAGAAACAAAGTTATGCTGGCCACAGACGCCGACGCCGACGCCAACGACTGCGCCATAACATAATACGACCGCAAAATTTTTGCGGTCGTATAAAAAGTATAGAATTTCATTGAATTAAACAGCTACAGTCAATTTCCTTTTACATACTTCAGAACAACACAACTAGCCACTTGAAAAATTTCAATTTGTGACAATGAATTTTTTGATTATGTAATACATTTTTTTTAGGTAGATCAATTAAAAATAGGACACACTGCATAAAATAATGCTACCGATTGATTCATTTTGTCTTTACTTTGTTAATTGATTTTTAATAAACAGGTAAACTTGTTTATATGACATTGAGACATTGTGTATTGAATATTTACTGAAAACCATCAATTCTTTTCAGGAGAGGTGCAGATAAATGTACAGATAGGCAAATCTGATAAAAGTTTGGAATATACTGAAGCAAAATGAGAATTAAAGAGGTAAGCATGATTATCTATAGCTAAAATCTTACTGCTTGTTGATGTCTGGTTTGTACATAATTAACAAAACTGTCTCCACGATTCTGTCTGACGAAGGCACATTTAGGGAACCAACGAGCATGTTCCACCCAAGGGTCATCTCCAGCCTCCCAATTCCTCAAGCCACCACCACAGAAAAAACATCTAGTATAATCACCATATCCTGTAATGTAATGTACATAATTAACAAAACTGTCTCCTCTATTCTGTCTGACATTAAGGCACATTTAGGGAACCACCAGGCATGTTTTACCCAGGGGTTATCTACAGTCTCCCAATTCCTCAATCCACCGCCGCATAAAAAACATCTAGTATAATCACCATATCCTATAATGTACATCAAGGTACTTAACACATGATTAAAATAATGGGTTAACTTTTGTCAATATTGATAAGTATACTTGTCAAATTATGTCATACTAGATCAAACATGTCAATGAAAAACTTTAAAAGGCATGTCTGATACTTGAGCTAATAATATGTACAGTGGAACTCCTGAAAACCGGCCCCTCTAAAAACCGGATTCCTCTATAAACCGAACGACATGTTTTGGTCCGGAATGTTTACCTATATAAATAAGTAAAAAATTCCTCTGAAAACCGGCCCCCCTGAATTCCGAATTCCGGCTATATAGATCGGTCCCAAACGTATATTTTCTTCTTAAATTTGAACTCTGAAAACCGGACGACTTTTTCCGCGGACAATGAAATCGACCAAGTTTATTAAATTTGTCAGAAATCTCTTGCCATCTTGATTGATAAATAACTGTATTTGAACAAATTACCGACAATATTGATCGAAATTTACAATAACGCAGAGAAATATACTAAATATTTAATTCACAGCCTAAACTGACCTTACATATCATATATAACATGGGCGGTATTAGAGTTCGGAATTTGAAGACCGGATTTCGGAACTTCCGAAAACCGGAACCTCGTAAAACCGGCCGATTTCTTTGGTCCCGACGGAGGCCGGTATTCGGAGGTTCCACTGTTCTGCTTTGCTACTACTGGAGAAAAAAAAAATTGAAACTTTTCCCACATAACCCATGCATACCTACCAACTATTCCTATTTGTAGGATATCCGCCCTACATGAGAGCATCAAATTTGAAATTTTCAGAGATCTTGCTTAACAAAACAGTCATTAGTTTGTTGCATGATTGGAATGTCATGAAGATGTTTGAAAAAACAACATGATATGGGATTTTAATCCCCCTTATTGGGTTTTTTGATATGCTTGGAGTCATTTCTGATGATACTGCAGATTTGTAGGGGATCACACTCACTGCTAGTGCTTTAGGTATGTGGCGTTCTTGTTCATTTTTGTTTATTTGTTTTGTCGTGATTTTGGATTAATGAATTTAGAATTCCCCCTTTTCTCGTTCTTGCTTCCGTATTTGTTTGCCAATGTATTCTCTATTTTCATGCAACCAAACAACAAAAAAAATGCCAAACCAAAATGAATATTTTCAAACATTGATTTGGATACCCAACATGTCATTATAAGCAATTTGCAAATATTCAATTCTTTAATAAAAATTTATAGCAAATATTTCTGGGTTACAATTACATTGACTCCTTTGCTGTGTTCAGTTGATGAACTAGAGTTATCTCAAGTAGAGTCAATGTCTAAATATAGCTTGAGACTGTCATGTGCACTAACTGTACCCACCAGAACGATTTATCCTAGACTTGAGTAAAATTCATGGAGGATAATATTCCAACTTATGACATATTTGTTAGAAATAATGATCACCTTCCATTGAACTTCAAGCTCAAGATAAACAACAGTTTTCTAGATACTTAATTTTTAATTGGAAAGTCTAAATGGCCAGTACTTCCTCGCATTTCAATTTTGAACTGACTAATGAGCCCCTCTTATTGACTGACTGATCTATTTGCCCCTCTTCAGTTTTAAGGGCTAGATCCATCATTAACAAGAGCTGTCAGAAAACAACATAGCTCACAGGGGATCAGAGTGACCTCAATGCACAATAAATTTGAAATAATACATTATTTAATTGTAATATTTTGAAATTTCTAAATGTGATATAGGGAAGTCACATGCGAAATAGGAACTCCCTTCCAAAAAAGAATAAGTTGACTATTTGCAGAGTTCAAGTTTTTTTAATTGCCATCAGGGCAATTCCAAGGGAAGCCACATACCAAATATAAACACCCTATCCCAAAACAATAAACTTCTAGAAGCAAGGTTCAAGTTTTTGAAAAATTGCCCTCAGGGTAGGGGCAAGGTCAAAATGTTGAAAAATATGGTGCTGCCAGAATGCTATCATCATAACAAAGTCACATACCAAATATGAACATCCTACTACTAAATGTCTACCCTCTAGAAGCAGAGTTAAAGTTTTTTGAAAATTGCCCTCAGGGCAAAGTCAAGGTCATAATGTCCACAAATACAGTACCAACAGAAAGCTCTCACCGTATTTAAGTAACATACCAAATATGAACACCCTACCACTAAACGACTAACTTCTAAAAAAGGTTAAAGTTTTTTTGCCCTAAGGGCAAGGTCATGGTTAAAATGCCTACAAATATAGTACCGCTAAAAAGCTCTCATCATAAGGAAGTTACATACCAAATATGAACACCCTACCACTAAAAGCCTACCTTTTATTGGCAAGGTTAAAGTTTTTTTTAAAAATTGCCCTCAGGACAAGGTCAAAATCAAAATGTCTACAAATATGGTACCACGAGAAAGCTCTCATCATAAGGAAGTTACATACCAAATATGAACACCCTACCACTAAAAGTCTACCTTCTAGAGGCAAGTTTAAGTTTTTTAAACATAGAAAGCAGCCACAGCCTGCTAAGCTCATCTCCTTGCACAGTATTGTCACATGTTGCACATGTCAGTAAACAGGAATGGACTATAATCATTTTTTTATAACAGATTCAGTCATGCATAAATTGTAGTTTACAGACTGCATCCAAGCATGCATTGTTGTTGTCATCCCCACAATGCATCATACATACCAATATGGTTGATGTGGGCAATGTCAGTAAGCAGGAATGGACTTTAACCATTCTACCTAGCCAAGTCGCTCATGCGTAAAATGTAGGTCAGAGACAGCATCCGAAGCATGCATTGTTGTTGTTATCCCAGACTGCATCTTTCATACCAATATGGTTGATGTGGGCAATGTCAGTAAGCAGGAATGGACTTTAACCATTCTATCTAACAAAGTCGCTCATGCATAAAATGTAGGTCTGAGACAGCATCTGAAGCATGCATTGTTGTTGTCACCCCAAAATGCATTATGCATACCAATATGGTTGATGTGGACCATGTCAGTAAGCAGGAATGGACTTTAACCATTCTATCTAACAAAGTCGCTCATGCATAAAATGTAGGTCTGAGACAGCATCCGAAGCATGCATTGTTGTTGTCATCCCAAAATGCATCATACATACCAATATGGTTGATGTGGGCCATGTCAGTAAGCTGCAATGGACTTGAACCATTCTACCTAACCAAGTCGCTCATGCATAAAATGTAGGTCAGAGACAGCATCCGAAGCATACATTGTTGTTGTCATCCCAAAATGCATCATACATACCAATATGGTTGATGTGGGCCATGTCAGTGAGCGGGAATGGACCTTAACCATTCTACCTAACCAAGTCGCTCATGCGTAAAATGTAGGTCAGAGACAGCATCCAAAGTATGCATTCCAGACATCAACCCAAAATGCATCAGGCATACCAATATGGTTGATGTGTGCCATGTCAGTAAGCTGGAATGGACTTTAACCATTCTACGTAACCAAGTCGCTCATGCGTAAAATGTAGGTCAGAGACAGCATCCGAAGCATGCATTGTTGTTGTCAACCCATAATGCATCATACATACCAATATGGTTGATGTGGGCCATGTCAGTAAGCGGGAATGGACTTTAACCATTCTACCTAACCAAGTTGCTCATGCGTAAAATGTAGGTCAGAGACAGCATCCAAAGTATGCATTCCAGACATCAACCCAAAATGCATCAGGCATACCAATATGGTTGATGTGGGGCATGTCAGTAAGCAGGAATGGACCTTAACCATTCTTCCTAATTGGACACAGACACCGATGCAGACATGGAACCTAGGGGTATCACATAAGCCCCCCTCACTTCGTGAGGTGAGCTAAAAATTGCCCTAAGGGCAAGGTCAAGGTAAAAAAAGTATGGTACCACAAGAAAGCTCTTATCACAATGAAGTCACATACCAAATGTCAACACCCTAGCATCCACAAGCAAGGTTAAAGTTTTTGCTGACGACGCCGACGCCGGGGGTATGACAATAGCTCTCCAGACATGCCCCGCAGGCTAAAAAGTGAAAAAAAATTGATGGGTGTTCCATGGAACACTTGTGTCACCTGCACTACAGAAGAGCCATTTTTGGCCAAGCGAACCTCTACAATCTGTAAAATCAAAATTTCAAGGTTGGTTGGAATATGACTTCTAGTTTTGAAAAGTAACACATTAACATACTTAATGGCCATACAGCTCATTAAAATTATTGCAGTTGGAGTTAACATATGTGTTATGGTCCCATGTTCATTTACTCCATCTCCTCTCGTAAAATATTTAATTAACAAATGAGCTATTTTGGCTCAGTGAACCTCTAAAATCTGTAAAACCAAAATATTGTATATCAGATGCACAACAAGATCAGGTTAACAACATATCCTGCAAGTTTGGTTGGAAACTGACTTATAGCTATAGTGGAGATTAACTAACCAGAATAACAAATGAGCAACTTTGGCTCTGTGAACCTCTAAAATATGTAAAATCGAAATTCTGAGTATCAGGTGAGCATCTACACCAGGTGAACAACAGATCCTGAAGGTTTGGTTGGAATTGAACTAGTAGTTTTGAAGGAGTTACGGATTCAAAACCCGACAGACCCACAAATGAGCAATTTTGGCTCCGTGAACCTCTAAAATATGTAAAATCAAAATTCTAAGTATCAGGTGCACTTCTACACCAGGTGTACAAAATATCCTGAAAGTTTGGTTGGAATTGGACTAGCAGTTTTGAAGGAGTTGCAGATTCAAAAACCGACAGAACCACAAATGAGCAATTTTAGCTCTGTGAACCTCTGAAATCTGTAAAAATTGAAATTCTAAGTATCAGGTGCACATCTACACCAGGTGAACAACATATCCTGAAAGTTTGCTTGGAATTGGACTAGGGGTTTTGAAGGAGATGCAGATTCAAAACCCACAGACTCACAAATGAGCAATTTTGGCTGTGAACCTCTAAAATCTGTAAAATCAAAATTCCAAGTATCAGGTGCACAACTACACCAAGTAAACAACATTCCCTGAAAGTTTGGTTGTAATCGGACTAGTAGTTTTGAAGGAGTTGCGGATTCAAAAACCGACAGACGACGACGACGTAAGAGGACGGATAGTACCTATGTGTCGACTCTGCTTACTGCAGGCGACACAAAAAGATTACCCTCCCAAACAAGTGGTCCATGACATTTGCTGCGATTACAGGCATAAAAAATAATCTCCACTGATGGAATTATTATTGGTTACTGTGTATACCCTTTTGTTATGACCTGTTTGAACGGACAATAAAGGGCTACGCGGAGCGCAGCATGATACGACCGCAGCATGTCAACAACTGAAATTTGAACGAGTGCAATATAAAATGAATGTGGACACAGCAAAGAGCTTGACACAGTAACTAGATGAACACAGTAAGGAGACTAGAATGGTAATTTACTGGACACAAACTAGGGAAAAAAAAAACCTCTAAATCCGATGAGAAATAAAGATTTTACATATTTGTGAAAATTGCAATGTTGACCCCTTTGAACCCTTACAGGTCAGAAATGATAAGACATACAAAAAATCTGTTGAGATATCACTTAAAGCTTAAGACAGTAGGAATGTAAATAAAAAATCCCATCGAAACTGATGAAAAATAAAAAAAAAATTATGTAACCTACACAATAGCAATTTTGGACCCGTTTGGCCCCTCATAGCTCCGAAAGGAAACATGTTATCAAATATCTAATAGTTTAGCGCAATATTAATTTTTCATAAGGAATCCATTAAAAAAACTGCATCAAAATCGGACTAGAAATAAAAAAAATAAAATTTTTGTGATTTGCCCCTTTTGGGCCCCATTTATCTCATGAACGGTACATGTGATGTGAAATCTGTTGACATACACCTGATTGGAAATTTACTCAGGAGCACACTGAAAGAAACCCCATCAAAATCTGATGAATAATAAAAATTCTACAGCCAATTATGTGAATACACCCAATTTTGCCCTTTTTGGTCCATTTTTTAATAATGGGAGGGGTCACAAAATCCAAAACCACTCACAGTTTTTCTTTTGTGCCAAGGAACATTGTGTGAAAATTTCATAAGGATTGATCAACTGGAACTTAAGTTATTGACCAAAAACAAAAGTGTCTACAGACGACGACGACAACGACAGCGCCAAACCATTATACGAGCTCAAATTTTTTGTGGTCGTATAAAAAGAATAATCATTTCTGAATTATTATACAAAGAAAGTTATACAAAAGTCAAATCTGCACTTACATTTTTTCATCACCCATTTGCTTCTTTACTCTTCTAACCCAAGCTTCATGTAGGGTTAAACTCTAGTAGGGGGTCATAGGTCAAATGCATATACTCGAGTACAAATCCCAGTCATTCTTTTCAACTCAAGTTAAATTAAGGGTTAACTCAGGTAAGTCAACTGAACACAGCATTTTTTAGTTCGCCTCAATGAAGTTGAGGGGGACTATTGGAGTACCCCGGGCATCCTTGTCCACGTGTGCATTTGGGCATATATCTCTGCAACTATGCATGGTAGGGTCATCAAACTTTGTATGCAGGTGCATCTTGGGTTGACTCACAGCCTCCATGAAAATTGGGTCTCTCTGACCTATATTTTCCGCTTGATTGGCTTCCATTCAAATTTATCTCAGTCAGTATACATGATAGGATCAACTAACCTTGCATATGCATGCATCTCTGATGGTAGGTCAGCATCAAGGCAAAATAAGGTCACTTTGACCTATATTTTATGCTTGATTGATTTACATTCAAGTTTTCGGACGAGTTCAGATCTCAGTCACTATACATGGTAGGATCATGTAACCTTGCATATGCATGCATCTCTGATGGTAGGTCAGCATCCAGGCAAAATTAGGTCACTTTGACCTATATTTTATGCTCGATTGATTTACATTAAAGCTTTCAGACGACTTCAGATCTCAGTCAGGATACATGGTAGGATCATATAACCTTACATATATATGCATCTCTGATGGTAGGTCAGCATCCAGGCAAAATTAGGTCACTTTGACCTATATTTTACGCTCAATTGATTTACATTCAAGTTTTCAGACAAGTTTAGATCTCAGTCACTATACATGGTAGGATCATGTAACCTTGCATATGCATGCACATCTGATGGTAGGTTAGCATCCAGGCAAAATTAGGTCACTTTGACCTATATTTTATTCTTGATTGATTCACATTCAAGTTTTCGGACGAGTTCAGATCTCAGTCACTATACAGGGTAGGATCATGTAACCTTGCATATGCATGCATCTCTGATGGTAGGTCAACATCCAGGCATAATAAGTTCACTTTGATCTATATTTTACGCTTGATTGATTTACATTCAAGTTTTTGGACGAGTTCAGATCTCAGTCACTATACATGGTAGGATCATGTAACCTTTCATATGTATGCATCTCTGATGGTACGTCAGTATCCAGGCAAAATTAGGTCACTTTAACAATGTGCCATAACGAGGCGAACTCTGTAATCGTTGATTACCTATGTAATAAGACTCAAACTACACTTAAAATTTTGCAACAAAAAAATAGTATTTGCCTATTTTTAGAAGGTGTACAAAAATAGCCTAAATAGGGAATGATGAAACATGTTCTACATTTGGATGACTTTTGAACAAGTTCTCATTTAGTTTTGACATTGGATTTCAAGGCAAGAACTTACTGCACAGAAATATGCAAGTCTTCAAAAAGTCCAAGCACAAAGTATTTTATTGCATGAAAATTTTTAAGTGTAAGATAGTCCGAAATATATTATTTTGAAATTTTTGCACCATGTTTCTTGAAACAAATGGAAAACTTGTATATAAAAATGAAATTGTAGCAAATACATCTGTATAAAAATTATTGGTCAAAATAATTGGTTTAAGCGTTTTTCAAATATCTGAGTAAACGCATACCATTTTTAACCACATATTGGGGTGGTTTACCTGTATTTCATTACATGGCTTATAATAATAATAATAATAATAATTATAAATTTTATTAGACCAATCAAGGACCCACAGGGGGCAATGACATTAAAACATACATTCTATTATTTAGTTTCACACAGACCAACAGAGCTTATAATTTTGATATCTGTATAACACCAAAAGACCAGTGAAAATATCTACTGACTATGTCTAAGTTGTATAAACTGTGGACAAAGGATATGTCTCGCCTTTCCCATGCATCGCCTTAATTTGCATATTGATCTTCAGCAGCAGCCATGATACCATATGTATCACTGATCAAAACTGATCACAATCATAATAATGCAACTGCATACCAAAGATCAATGGGCTACTATAAGTGGTTGATGTTCAACAGACACAAAAAAAAACTTAAACATTTGATAAACAGTGCAAAATTTCAAAGTCAGTGGAGCATGACTGCGGGGGCATAGACATAAAACGCCACTGAAACTTATCTGTACTGATGCTAATGCAACTGCATACCAAATATCAATGGGCTACTATGAGTGGTTGATGTTAAATAGACACAAGAAAAAAGTTCAACATTTGAAAAAAAACAATTCAAAATTTCGAAGTCAGTGGAGCAAGACTGCGGGGGCATAGACATAAAACACCACTGAAACTAATCTGTACTGATGCTAATGCAACTGCATACCAAATATCAATGGGCAACTATGAGTGGTTGATGGTAAACAGACACAAGAAAAAACATAAACATTGATAAAAAGTGCAAAATTTTGAAGTCAGTGGAGCATGACTGCGGGGGCATAGACATAATATGCCACTGATACTGAGTTGCAATGATGCAAATACAACTGCATACCGAATATCAATGGGCTACTATGAGTGGTTGATGCTAAACAGACACAAGAAAAAAGTTAAACATTTGAAAAAAAACAATTCAAAATTTCGAAGTCAGTGGAGCATGACTGCGGGGGCATAGACATAATACGCCACTGAAACTGAGCTGTACTGATGCTAATGTAATTGTATACAAAATATCAATAGGCAACTATGAGTGGTTGATGGTAAACAGACACAAGAAAAAACAAAAACATTCATAAAAAGTGCAAAATTTTGAAGTCAGTGGAGCATGACTGCGGGGGCATAGACATGAAAAGCCACTGAAACTGAGTTGTAATGATGCAAATGCAACTGCATACCAAATATCAATGGGCTACTATCAGTGGTTGATTTTAAACAGACCCAAGAAAAAACTTAAAACAATTGTGGACGTGGACGCCGCCGCCGGAATCACCATACCTATGTCTCGCTTTTTTCGACTATTGACGAAGGCTCGACAAAAAAGCCTGAAGTTAAAAATAACAGAATTCAATTTCTTCTTAACAACGTCAGAAGATTGTCATCCATTTTTACATCTGCAGAATTTTTATGAAGTTTCATATCGAATTTTTTACAAGGGCTCTAAGATAACAAAGGTGTTGAAAAAAAAAGACCATGTATTGTAATATATCAGATATACTTTTCATGTGTTTTGATGATTAACATTGCAAGCTCTGTCATAAAATAATCAACAACAAATTTCATACTTTGACAAAACTTGTTTTACTATTGACTTGATAAATTTTATAAAGTTTTTTTTTTAATCTTGAACTAGAATACAGACTAAGTAAAGTAGGGTCCCAATAAACATAATTCCAAATGATTTCCACTGACAAGCTATTTTGACAAAATTTAGGACATGAAATTCTAGATTACATAAGCCACACCCTCTGATCATTACATTTTTGATGTGCAAAATTAAATGGGTATATGTTTGAACACAACTAGAGCTGTCGTCTAATGGCAGCCAGTTATACCCCCACTAATTGAACCCTGAATCAATATGGTAAGTGTTAATAAAACTGTGTGTGGACACAATACAGTTGTGGATACAGTACAAATCTGGACACAATAAAAGTATGGACACAATGATATACCTCCCCCTTTTTTCTAAAATATTAAAAGACAAATTTTCTCCCCTTCAAAATCTCAGACAGCAACCATATTAATGCATGCACATCTTCGGGTGGTGTACTACAACTGTGTAACATTTCATCAAAATCCAAGCAGCCGTTTAGGAGGACATGTGCTGACAAGGTACATGGACAGACAGACAGACAGACAGACGGACAGAGTGATTCCTTTATACCCGCCAAACTTTGTTTGCGAGGGGTATAAAAAACACAAAGAAACAGTGATTAATATGTTGCGGCCGCAAACATTTTGTCCAAAAACTGTCCTGAAGTAAGCTAAATATGTCAAATTTCTACATTTTCAAAGTGGTCATTGTAATTATGATTTCACTGTGATACAATCATTCATTTAAAAAAAATTCAATTTCTGCTTTTATTGAAGCTGGTTGCGTTTAAGTTTTGGCATTCCTGTGCAGAGTTGTTTCCGGTTCCCCTTGGTGTGTCTTGTACATCATTAAAGGTATTTTCCATAGGGAAATACCTTTATTGGGATACTATAAAATCGTGCTGGTTTTTTTCTTCTTTTCACAGAGGTGTCTAAGTGGGTAAGTGTAGGTCGATGAAATGTGGTGGGGTTTTGTAGTTTCTGTTGAAGTTGTGATTGTATCCGTCTTTGGTCGTTTCGTTATCAGGGGAGGGGGTTACAATGAACTGCGACCAAGTTTAGCGTTGACATGTTCGGCACAAATAGGTAAACAAATTATTCACGTGCTCAACAAAACTCTTTCGAAGTTGTAACAATCATTTTCATTGGTAGCAATATATGTATACAACCAATCGTGTTTTCTGACCATAACAATGACCAAATAAGGAAATGGAATTTACGTTTTACTACCAATAGTTAAACAATAGCACGTGAAGTACTATCATATAAAATAATCTATACAAATGGAAGAATAGTGGTAAAAAAGATGTATAATGGCTGATTCAGGGTGTTGAGGGTTAAACCCTTTTACTTGGAAATTTTATTCACTTCTTGCAGAAGTTGAGCAAAATCTCTTCTTCTTGTACTCAGTTGAAATACCCCCTTTTTATTCTGGATCTGCCGGTTGAAAGAGAGTTTTATATGTAATATCTTGGTGCGATTCGGGTGCTTGTATATTGTTGATAAAATATGCAGTGGCAAAAGTTTTTTGAATAAAATATTTACTCTGAAAAAAGATGAGTCAGAGTCCGAGGAAGAAGTTCTGGGGATTGGAACCTCCCCTTTTCTGGATTCCCTCTAAATTTCGTGCAGAATTTAGGCAAAAAATTGATGAAAAGAAATGGCAAAAAAAATTCGACTGGAACCCCCCCTTTTTTTTCCGGAATCCCATTGGAACCGACTTTTTCGAAGATTGGGTCTGCCAGTGATTATTGGCTATGGGATAGCTCAAATATTTAAATATCTTGTACAACTGTAAAATACAACTAGATCTCTTAGTTTGTTTTCAGAAATACCTTGTTTTAGGGAAAGTCTTGCATCCTACGCGTAGGCCAAAGAACTGTATTTTAATAAATTTGCAAGTCCAATATATCAAAACAGTTTTTATTTTAAGGAAGCAGTTTTCAGCGGGATTCAGATATGGGGAATATGTTGGTGACAGGCATATTCCATTCTTCTGTTTCCTCCCCTGGCCCCCCTCCCAAAACAAATATAATTTCAAAAAATCACTGCCCAAGAACTTGTTCTGCTTGATTGTGGCATCTTGCATATTTATCTACTAAATCTAACTAAATCACTGGGAAGAATATCAGACCGACCAAAGCTGTCTACGTATTTCAATTGAAAAATGAGGAGGTAAGACTTGTCCGCCTATTTCTGAATAAATTGTAATGGAAATTCGTAGAGGGGCCAGACTCCTCCGCGTTTGTATATTTCTTAGTGGTAGGGGTGGGATTGATATTAAAATCAGTTATTGTGAGACGGGAAAACAAAGACGTTCACTTGCAAATTCAACAACTACATTGTATACTCCCGGGGGAGGGGGTAACTTCCATTATTTTGGTATACGGGGATGTGCCAAAAATTTGGGTATAGTTTTTTAGCATGAAATATATAAATTTCGGTGTGTTTTTAAACCAACTGTATATAAGTTTCATTAAGAAAAAATAATTTATATAAATTTTGGTATCAAAAAACCAAAAAGGGCAATTATTATTCATGAGACAGCAGAATTATTTTCTTTAAATGTACAATAACAAACGTACTTAATGCTTTGTGTCTTTGATTTTTTTTTATGATTTTCATGTTAAAACAATGGTATTTGATATATTCGGGTCCTAGATTTAGTGTTGTTATATAAATTTGTGGTATGTTCACGTACGGGAGTATATAAATTCGGGGGCATGTTTCGAGATCGATTTGGCATATCCCTACCAAAAATTATTCCAAGTACCACCCCCAGACTATACTAGTGCGACAATGGGAATGATACAAAATTGACACAAGCAGAGATAATTATAGGACTTGATCCCCGTTTTATAGAACATACCTTTCGACTGTCAGTAGATCCAGCCACCCCCC
>MJUU01063723.1:0-14067 GCA_002080025.1 Modiolus philippinarum | reverse complement strand
GTTTACAGGCTCCACTACATGTCGCTTGTAAAATGCATCTACGATTGACGCTCCAAGACATTCAAATAATGTACTGTTATTGCTTAATTACTGTATTACTGGCAGTGCAGAAAATGATCAAAAGGCAAATGAAAATTTTTGAAATATGCATATGTTAAGTACATACTGGGCGTACTAAGCAGACAAAGCAATGGACTTTAAACCTGACCGATTATTAAAACAATATTACACATATTATTTAACTTAAGAGAAAGTCAATGATCATACTATTTCAATAACACATAAATACATGTGATTTCAGTATATTATTTTCTGTGATAATTCAAAATTGTGGATTTCTATTTGTTGGTTTTTTTATTTTTCAATATATACATGTATTAGATATCTGGATAAAGAGACATCCTGGACTAAATTGAAATCAACAAATTGGCATTATGTTTCATGGAGATGTGTATTTTTCAGCTTTTTAATTCATGCAATAATAATATCATGAAATTTTTTCGTAAGGACAAAAGTTTTTTTCATGACACAAAACATAAGTCTTTGCTGTACATTCACAATACCTTGAACACTCCACCTTCTTTCTTTCCTTCTTTTGCTTTTTCTACCAATGATTCAGATATCTGAAATAAAAATAACTGAGTTTCATTTTATAAGAAGAGAAGACAGGATAATATCTATTTCAAGATAAAATATTTTTCTCTACTAATATTTAAAATAAAATTTTTATCTTTTTACTTCAAAACCTTCATCAAAAACAAATTTTTGGAGAAAATTTTAAAGAAAGTTTTTTTCATTATTCAAAATGTTCAGAGAATGAAACAAACCTGTTTTAGAAATGATTCCACAGCAGCCATTCCTTCGTGCATCATTTCCCTGTTGTGGTGTTTACTCCAGAATCTAAGCTTCTCATACATATCCTGAAATGTGTTATTTTGAAAACATTACAAGGACTGGGAAAACTTTTATTTTCTTGACCAAATAATAATTAACATGAGGCTATTGAGTTGCTAACCTATGAAATGACTCTAACAGAATTCAATGTTTTGACCATCAACGAATCATTATTACCAAATTAGATCAAATTCCTTGCTATCTTTCTTCTAATTCATGACCAATAAATGTACCAGCAAAAAGAAACATTTTTAAAGAAGACCATCCAAGGACTAAAGCGGCTAAGTTTGGTTCAGCTGGTCCAAAGTTTACATCAGATGATGGACGAAATGTGACAGCAAAGCTTGTGACAGCAAAGCTTGCCTGATTACAGCCAGATGAACTAAAATTGAGATTAAATTTTGACAAATAGAAACATGTGGACTTTTGTGCCATGCTTTTAAAATTCAGTCCAAAGAAATTGTAATTTATTCAGCCAAATAAATTAAAGCATAAAACACTGTTGTATAATTATAATACCTGATAATCATCAAAGAGATACATGTTGAACTGAGCTGCATGTTTGGCAATCATTCGAAGTCCTGCTTTTGGAACATCATAACGAGCCATTTCTGTGTTACTAATAGCCATTCTGGTGTACTTAAAAATATCATATGAATGTTGAGCACCTGTCAAAATAAATTCATAAATCGTATGCGTAGGTCAAATGGACTTAGTTCAAGAGTACCTCCAGACAAACTTCTAAGAACCAAACAAATAAGCATGAAGACAAAATTGGAGGTTTTTCTGGGTGGCCTCTGATTGTAAAAATTTTACAGTTTGTTTTGAAATTGTTGTTTAGTGTTTTTTTTTCATATATCTTGCATCTATTTTTTTCTTACATATATCTTGCAAATTATCTTTAAATTTTTGAAAAACAAATTTCTGACTTACTAAGACTTCAAATAATATTATAATCTCCAAAATCATTTATGTTTCTTAGAAAATTTTATGGATATAAAGGAATTTAATAGCTTGTTCCTTAAATTTTTAAAGAAACATTGAAATCTGTATTTTTGGAATTTCTATATGTTGTCTTGATATTTAAAATTCAATTATGACAATGACTTAACAATTAATGCTTGATTGTCTACATTATTTTCTGTATATTTTCTTCTAACTTGACTATGACATCAGAATATAAAGTGTAAACATATGGAAAAGTGACATTCAATGTCCTAGATCTTGAACTAAATTTCACAGTACACACCTTCATCAGCTGACTGTGTAAAGTTTACTAAACATGCCCTCAGTCCTTCTAAACATCCTGCTATTATTGTCAGTTCTGCTTTCTTTGTCTTACTTGTCATCTGAATAAACGAATTAGAGTTTACATAAGAATATATCATCTCAATATGAAGCAAAGCATACCTTGTGAAACCATATTAGGGCTATTCCATTAAAATGGATGTGGGTAGGTGGGAAGGGACTTTCAAAGTACCCCCACAACCAACAAACTGTTTTTAGATAATTTTACATAAAACTAATGGGAACATGCTAAGAATGACATACGACCCATGTCAAATCATTAAACTTCCCTTCCTAACCCCCTCCCCACATCCATTTTAATGGAATAGCAATTACCATCAACAAATGTCTTATGCAAATGAGTGGTCTACTAAAAAAAAAAATTTAATCTAAAAATTATCCTCTGAGACCTTTTTATGTGCATACTATATGCATGTAAATTTAGAGGGAAACTGTCTAAAAATTAGCAAACTTTGATCTAAATTCTGAAAAAAGCATNCCCCACATCCATTTTAATGGAATAGCAATTACCATCAACAAATGTCTTATGCAAATGAGTGGTCTACTAAAAAAAAAAATTTTTAATCTAAAAATTATCCTCTGAGACCTTTTTATGTGCATACTATATGCATGTAAATTTAGAGGGAAACTGTCTAAAAATTAGCAAACTTTGATCTAAATTCTGAAAAAAGCATGGAGATTTCAGTTTGGTAGAAAGGGGACTTCAGTTGTGTAAATTTATAATAATATCTCCAGGTTGGAAATGATTGAGCCTATATACCTTAAGAATATTACTTTTTTTATGACTTTGACATAATAAATTCAATCTCCTCCTACATGATTATGGTTTATTGGATTTCAATAACGCTATACTTTTAGTATCTGACATGTGGATAGATCACTATGAGGTTATGTGTCAAAAACCTGACTCATAAAACTATTTTTTTTGTAACTTTCTTTTATTTTTTGAAAACATCAGCATAAGTATGAACAAATTAGTATATATATATAGTACAAAAATATAATTAAGTATTTTCTTCCCCAAGTGCAGCAGACACAACTCTCCATTTCTCAATTGTTTGCTCCCTTTTTGCACATCAGAACATGCAACTAGACTTTTTATCAATAATAATTTCCTTTTTAATCATTTCAAACACTCCCTTTAATTTTGGTTTTTCATTCTTTTGTTTACAAATGAATATGAAAAATTTAACAATTAATAAAATGTTTTCCACAGCCATGTCAAAATGTTCTGAGTCACATCCAAGTACTATCTCTCTTGGATTGTAAGGAAATCTGACACCATTTTAATTGAAAAAATTACTTAATGAGAGCCAAATATTTTTAAAAGTGTTGCAGGTCCAAAATAAGTGTAGATTAGTTTCCTTTGATTCTTCACAAAAATTACAAAGTTCAGTTTCTTTTAATTTACACTTAAATAGAAAAGAGTTTGTTGCAATGATTCTGAGCAAAAGCTTCAACTGCAACTCTATCAGTTTGTTATTTTTTGTAACAATATATAGAAGGTTAAAAATATAGCCCTGGTCATCAACAGACATACTGAGGTCTACTCCCCATTTGCTCTTTGCTTTCAGAGGTTCCTCGGCAAAAAAATTTACAAATAGACTGTTTATTAATTTACAACTTTTAAGGTTAACTTTGATTTTATTTAACATTTAATAAACCTAAACCTTGTACAATGCCTTTAATGGTCAAATTCCCTTTTTGAGGTCAAATAATATTTTACTTACCTACACTCATGTCCATACTAAATATCGATTACCTCCTGTATAAAGTTGTTTAGAACTGAATCTTAAAAGAAAGCTTTCACATGTCCATTTGACAATTAAAATAAAATTAAGACCAGTTGACAAAAAGCATATTCCCTTGATGTTGAGAAATAAACCTTAGCAGATAATACATGTTATATGCATGTCTTTGTCATGTGACTTTGGGTAGTGGGTCAGACAATAAGTACCTGTTCCCTTAGAGCAGCTACATACTGCCCTATTAACCGAGGGACATACCCTGTCAGGTATTCCAGGTAGATTTAGATAATTAGTACCTGTTCCTTTAGAGCAGCTACATACTGCCCTATTAGCCAAGGGGCATACCCTGTCATGTATTCTGGGTAGATATAGACAATAACTACCTGTTCCTTCAGAGCAGCCACATACTGCCCTATTAACCGAGGGGCATACCCTGTCATGTATTCCGGGTAGATTTCTGCCATAACTCCCAATAAAATATAAATCTTTTCTTTGACTGAAAAATAAATATGAAAATTTAAAAGAAAAGTCTGTAAAGAGAAAGATCTATTCACAAGGAGCAAACACGTTATGCGAGATTTCTGAAAATAATTACCATACATGAAGATTTGTGCCCATAACCAAAGACTAGAATGTTCTTACATGAAGTCATATTAAAGATCAGGAACACGTTCAAGAAGAGTGAGAAATTCCATTTTTCTGGAGTTTAGTGCAGCGGGAGGAGAGTAAGAGTCTTAGAGTTTCTCATACAAGTGGAAGATATCAAGATCTTTTGATTTTGGTCTAAAGTAAGAACATAATTCTTCAGTAAAATATGACTAAATTGGACAGACCTAAAACTCTCCAGTCCTTGTTTTTTTTTCAACTGTGACTTAAATTACTAGTTATAACTTTAACGTTGAATAATTCGTTACGAACAAATTAAGGGATAAGGAGTATGTACATGGGACAAAATCCCTATTGACAATTTCCTTATCTTAGTCATTTTTACAATTTTTGTTTCACTAAGATAAACACTTATGGTTGGTGTTTTACTGTTCTGAAATGAGCAGGTAACAACTCAAATACAAGATGACCTCTTTTGTATGTGTTTTGAGTTTTGCTTTCTATATGGTCCCCTTTTCATTGAAATTTACATTGAGTATCACACAGCTATGTGAAAAACATCAATTTCAAACTTCTATATGTAAAAGTTTCTTACCAATATGAGCACCTTAACTTTCAATATTTTCTATGCAAGTTTCTGTAAGAACAGTTCAAGGCATATTTATCAAGATGTTGAAAACAGAAAGGATTTAAAAAGAAAAGAAGCACCATACTGAAACTGTCATGAATATTTTGATTTAGTGCCTTGAACAACTTTCTGAATTAAAATCTATGCATAATGAAATATATTGATACAATCACCATAAAAAAGATGGTGCAAAAATTTCCTTGTTTAAAGTATCCCATATCTCATTATATCACTGTACTTTTCTCCAAATTATAAAAACCATCATTTTTGCAAAAAGTTTTCCCAAGTATCAGAAAGTCAATATAAAGGGCAGTGTCCAATTAATTTTTATGTATGTATTTATTTTAATTTGTTTGCAATTTAATTTACCTGTAGCAGGTGTTTTTGACAATGGTTTTGCAAACTCCATAAACAATTTCTCTGCCATCTTTGCTACATTAAAATCTTTACCAACAGATGTCCCAGTTGTAAGCTCTAATAACTGTAATTTAGTAAAAATATTGTAAGCTCTTACAACTACAATTCAGTCAATATAGGATCAAACTTGGAAATGCCTTAAAAAATAAATAACATATAAATACTGTTTCACCTTGCTGAAGCCCAGTGCATTAGTAATACATGAAGATAAAGTGCAGCAAATCCAGGTGAATTAATTGTACATGCAGATGACAAAGCTAAACCCAGATGGAATCAATTGAACAGATAAAATACAGCAAAGCCCAGAGCTAATCAATAAATAATCTTTTTCATTAGAATCTTATAATTTTCTAAAAATTTCAAGACCCTAGAACTTAAATATGTCCAAAACATACTTATATCCATGTAAATATCAAAGGATAAGGCTACCAAGCGAGTAATAGAATAGACGATGCTAATTTCTTAACATAGGCTTTAATACAGCTTTTTACTTTATCTTCGGTGGATAACTCAGTCAGCAGGTTACCAATAGGGCCTGTAAGTCTTGTACAATTTTGGAACTTCCGGGATCAAAACTTGTACCTCGAAGTTACATTTTAAAGCAAGATATTTGACGTTTCAAACAAAAACTTGAATGTCACAATCCTCTTACGTCATGTTTTGGCGGGAAACGTTTTCAAATTGCCTGTTTATCGTGGATTCTTGTGAGTTACACGACGAGATTTACAGACCCTATAGATAAATCTGACAATAATCATACTGCACTAGCATGATTCAAAACAAATGGTTTTCCTTTATTTAAATTTGAATACTGTATAAGTGGTTATTTTTGTGCGTGCATGATTTTCAATTTTTTTTTCTTTTTTTGCAGTTATCCATAAGTCGCAAAAAAATGCATACTGCGAAATACAATTTAAATGAGCCTTTATGCAGTAAAAAAAGATATCACAAATATTTCAATCCGCAAAAATAAAAAAGTTGAACCATTTTGAATGAAATTGTCAACCTGCAAATACCACTTAATATAAATATAGCTAGATAGATAAATTTGACTTCACAAATTATCATTTACCACAGCTATTTATCTTTTTTTGTAATAATAATACTACCATTGTTTACCTTGACAATAACTGATATTGCAGCACTACGTATCTTTGCGCCCTTCTCCCTGGTAAACATTGACAGACATATATCCTGTAAGACAAATATCATGGTATTATGAATCTGTATTTACTGAAGAACCAGTCCTACTGCTAGAAATAGCAATCCCTTTAAAATATATATATGAATTGAAAAACAAGTATACTTGAATGGGACAAATAAACTCCCATTTTTTACATATTTTTTACACATTTTCTAGCTGTCAAGTCATGAAACTATGGAAACAAAATCTTAATCCATAAATAAAAAAAAGTTTTAAATTGTAGATACTATATGTTATTCTGGAATCTTCACAGGGGATACAGGTTCATATTCCCTGTAGGGCACAGACAGGGAATATGAACCCTTATCCCCTGTGAAGCCTGAATAACAATTATATTCTGCTATAAGTGCTATATTTTTTTCATTTAAAAGCATTTAAAAATTGTGACTTTGCTACCAATGGGATACGATCTCATATCCCCTGTAAAAGTTACCAATCAAATTGCAGAATTTACTTGGATGAATACAACTTTGTATGACCTTTGACACAAAGTTTTCCTGTCAATTATTACTGTTTTGCGTCACTTCACAATATGCCAGTAATTGTAAATGTGAAATACATGTACATGCACCTCATCCTAATATTCAAACTCAACATGCCTTGATTTGATACAAATATGAAGTTATTTTGTCTTTAAAGAGAAAATAACTGTTACTACAAGTGTCAAATGGTTCTCATATTATACTTGAATCGCATATTCTAAGGGCCGTTCCATTTAAATTAACATGGGAAGGGGGACACTGATTTATTGTTTTTCTCTAGGTGGGAGGGGGGGGGAGGGTAAAAATCCATTTGGTGTAGGTGTTTGAAGATTTTTTTATACATTGGTGGGGGGTCTTGAATAAAGCACATCCCACCTCCCACATAAATTTTAATGGAACAGCCCTAAGTTTCATAGATTTTCCTTTTTGTACATGACAAATAATAATATTTACTACTACTATGTGAAAACATCATCTGTGTGGCGGGATCAATAAGCAGTGAAAATTTTCAAATTACATGCTGAATAAGCTCAGTATGTCTATTAATTTGCCACCTACTTTAATTTCCAAGGCATAGTTTGAGATCTTTTTCCCAATCTTCTGTATAAATTCTGACAGAAATTCCAGTATTCTTTGTTTGGTTGTCTGGAACTGAAAAATAAACACATGTATGATAACCAGAGGCTCACATGGGCCTGTATCCATAATCTGGATTACAACTATTAAATGTCAGTGCAAAGACAATAGAATATCTTATAAGCTATGATTAACCATGTAAATTAAATCCAATATCAATCAACATGAGTGATTGTATCAAAATATCTTATATACACTTCCTGTAACATATTCAACACCTGAAGTTAAAACATGCGAAAGACTGACACAAAGAATTAAACAATAATTTACAAACCGATAATGTGTCACTTCATATAATGACATCTTACTAGTAACTTGTATTTCTATTTTGTAAAGTCATTATTTTCGATGAAAATGTTTCATAATTTGACTTGTACAGGGCCTGAAGTTTACAAGGAGATTTAAAAGTCCTAGTAAAAATTCATATTCATTATAGTTAAAATGCCTTTGTGTGATATGGTGACTTTTTACTGTTTATTATCAGTAATTTGTATGAATTTCCTTTGACCTATAGAGACTTATATTCCCAGTATCACCAAAATGGACACAATCACGAAAATATCAGGTCACTGTGAATGAATTTAAGCGGGTTGCTATGCTGACATCATGTTTTGGTACTATTTGTCATGTTCATACACGTAACTACGTTGAATGAAGAATGCATATAAATTATTGAAATAAACAATAGAATACTTGTGCTAAAATAGAAATTTCAGCTTATTTCTACTTATCATATAGAGTTCTATTTATCATTTTGTGAATTACCGATAAAAGAAATATAGGACATTTTGTTTTTGATACCGACTTTTTCATAGTGTAACACATCAAGCTCGCCCTAACTGGCTAACTTGATACTGGCTGTGATAAAGTCCGTATTAAAAACAAAATGTCCTAAATACCATATGTATCAACTTGTTGTAATGCCACCATTTGTCAAGGTAAGATTGGAGCTATACAGGGATTTTGGTGATAGCTGAAAGTAAATAATACAGACTGGCAAAAATGGACCTTTCAAAAACTGTGGCATTAAGCAAGGGGCATTACAACGACCTTTAACCATATTCTTTACCAACAAACATGTATAGTAAATTTACAAGTAAGATGTGAATCAGTTACCTCATCTTTTCCAACAGTTTTTGTCAGGTAAACAACCACACCTGTATCTTTGTCAAACAATACCGAACAATGTAAATCTGAAAAAAATATATAACCTGGTAAAAACTGTAAAGGGCTATGTGGTGACACAGACATGTATAAAGGGCTATGCCGAGTGCAGCATGATGCGACCACAGCATGTCCACCACTGAAATTTGAACAAGTGTAGCTTAAAGTGAATGTGGACACAGTAAAGAGCTTGACACAATATTTACATTGACACAAAAAGGAGCTTAACACTGGACACAAACTAGGGGAAAAAAATCAACCCTTCGAATCACTTATCGATAAACTAGAAAATGTGTTAATAGAAGGATGCCCCGCCGACATATTTATCGCAATACTAATAGATAACCTTAGCAAATCATCAATGGTTCCACCCTGTCACTGAATTGGGATGGAATCATCAAGAAGTACTGTTACAGATAAATATTCATTAAATATTTGTTTATTATTGCATATCAGTAAAAAATCTGGAATTCTATTGGCCTAAAACCAATCACATGACATTCTCTATCTTGCAGTATTGATGCCATCGGTCCAAAAAAATCTGATATGGACCAATAGTTGCAGTCAATAATCAATTATGGACTTTTTGCGAAGTCAATATGTTATATATGGACCTGTTAGGTTTATATTGACCGAGGACGAAGTCCGAGGTCAATATATTCCTAACAGGTCAATATTTAACATATTGACAGAGTAAAAAGTCCATCATTTTTATATTACATATGTAGTTTTATTGTATCGCATTACATTTTTGTGGATAAAAATTTTGTCAATACATCGGAATTTAATTAGAAATAGAACCTTTGTTTGAAGGCGGGTTTTAATTGGATCTGCCATCATCTAGAATGGGTTACATGATTGCTCATTTGATAAATAAATGCCGACATTTCTCTATATTTGCAAATAAAAAAAGTAAGCCTTTTTATAAGCGTTTTTACGTGAAGTGTGCTATAAAAAAATATGTGACAACTGTTAAATATCTTTTTCTTCTGTTGTTATTCTGTAAAAACATTTTAATATCCCCCTTTTCCCCGGCGGAAATTCCTATGAATGTGTAAGGCGTTTTCCAATATTTTTTCATAAGACTTTTTTTTTTAGTGAAAAACTAGTCAGAAATTCAAACCATAAATGTAGCGCCAATAAAATTAAAAATAGAAACATAGCGTCAATATACTTAAAAATAGAAACATAGCGTCAATATACCTAAAATTAGAAACAACGCTGAAATATACTGAATATTCTTAAAATCACGTGAGCATTTTAACCAATGAGATTAATAGAAACTTATACCATATGTAATATTACCAGATATGGACCGGTAGAAGCAGTCAATACTAGATATTGACCGATCGGTTGAATTGTGACGTCAATTTAAGAAGAATTTACTTTAACAACATAAAAAGTGTTCACTGGTATACTAGTTAACTGATGATTACAGAAGTGGAATATTTTAACTCAGATATATATTTATGAGAAAAATAATTACATTGATTGCAGTTTTTCATTTTGCTAATAAATAAAATAGAAAAAACTTGACGCTTTTAATCACTCTCAAACGGAAAAATAAAAAATGAATAACAAACAATGTCATTTATTCGGTTTATTCAATGCAATAAACACAATAGTAACTGATTTATACGGCAATATCGTAAATAGACTGAGCTCGAGGCCATGGTATGGACCAGAGAAATGATATGCCCACGCCTTCGCCTTGGGCCATATCATTCCTCTGGTCCATACCATGGCTCTCGGGCAGTCTATGTATCACGATATTGCCGTATACATCAGTTACTATTATATAAGTAATGAACGTAAACAAAAATATCCCGACTAAAGTCACTGAAGCATAAAATATTGGTCAAGTTATAAAATGATCCATGAATTATGCAGTACTCACTATGGTGATTTATTTGATTAACCACAAAATGCTAATAATTTGGCCTAATGTAAAAATTTAACAATGTCATTCAAGTGTAAAATGTAGGTCAAAGTCAACAAATTGTCTAAGAATTTGGTAGTTTTCACTAAAATTAGTCATTTCATGAAACATCATAATGTTATGTTGTGTAGTTGTTTAGAAATGGACTTAAAACAAAAAATTTACCAAAAGTCACTCAAGCGTAAAATGTAGGTCAAAGACACTAAATTGTCCTTGATTTGGATTGCACCCGTCAATGTGATTTATTTGATACAATACCATAGTGATATCATGTTTAGCATGTTTAGTTGTTGAGAAATGGACTTAAACGCAAAATTTAACAAAAGTCACTCAAGCCAAAATATAGGTCAAAGCCACTTAATTCTTGATGATATGTGTAGTACTCATCAAGGTGATTAATTTGATGAAACATCATTGTGGTATCATGGTATCATGGTATCATGTGTTGTTGATGAGAAATGGACTTAAACGCAAAATTTAACCAAAATCACTGAAGAAAATATAGGTCAAAGCCACTTAATTTTCAATCATTTTGGTAGTACTCGTCAAGGCAATTAATTTGATGAAACATCATTAGTGTATGATATGTAGTTGTTGAGAAATGGACCTAAACACAAAATTTAACAAAAGTCACTCAAGCGTAAAATGTAGGTCATGGATCCCTAATTGTTGGTGAGTCTGGTAGTACTAACCAAGGTGCAAATATTGATGTAATAATATTAAAATATTACAAGTGGTTACCAAAATATGGACCTAAACACAAAACTTAACATCGGGACGTACGGACGGACAGACAAGGGTAAATCTATACGCCCCTTCCACTTCGTGGCGGGGCATAATAAAGATTTCACATATTTAAAAAATTGCAATTTTGGCCCTTTGACACCTTATACCTCGGAAACGGAAAGAGCTACGTCAAATCCTTTGATATTCCACTGAAAGCTTACAACCAGTAGAATCCAAAGAAAAAAATCCCATCCCATCTAAATCAGATGAAACAAGATGTGTTTGTGAAACACTACATATGCCCCAGATTCTACAGTTTAATATATGAAAATACCCAATTTTTCCCTTTTTGACCCCTATGACCTTGAACTTTGACCTAATTTTTTTGCATATTTATGTTCCTCTTGACAAGACCTTTACACTTGCCAAGTATTGAAAGTCTTACAAAGTTCAAAAGTAGTTTATTACCATAAAAACACCCAATTTAACCCCTTTATTCTTAAACAGATGAAGCCCCTTTGGGCCTCTTGTTTATTGAAATGGTTTCAATTGTTAAAAGTATCTGTTTAAACATGCTATAATAAACTTACAGAAAAATACTGCATCAAGATCCGAAAAAAAATTGAAAAATTCATTTTT
This sequence comes from Modiolus philippinarum, assembly GCA_002080025.1. Lineage (NCBI taxonomy): Eukaryota > Metazoa > Mollusca > Bivalvia > Mytilida > Modiolidae > Modiolus > Modiolus philippinarum. Next base: position 1,676 of record MJUU01063723.1, on the reverse strand, counting down.
TTCCATTTGTCCCCCTTTGGGCCTCTTGTTTCTCAAAAACAGTAAATGCTACCTCAAACCTGTCAACATATTACAGTTGCGCAATTTTATTAGCAATAACATAAAACAACCCCATCTCAATAGGATAAATAATAAGGATTCTACAGTCAAATATGTGAAAACAGCCAATTTCACCCTTTTTTAACCTCTGTGACGACCTTTGACCTGACCTAATTTTTTTTTTTTTTTGCATATTTATGTTCCTCTTGACTAGACCTATACACTTGCCAAGTATCAAAAGTCTATGTTATATAGTTAAATAGTTATAGCCAAGGTTAAAGTTTCGGACGCACAGACAAACAGACAAACAGACCGACAGGACAAAAACAATATGCCCCGATCCTCGATCTGGGGGCATAAAAAATAATTCAAGGTTATCTGTATTTTGGAATTTTGGCCCCATTTGCCCCTCATAGTTCAAAAATTCGTAAAGGTTCCACGGAACCTTATCGTCTCGCTTGCTCAGTGCGTTGTCGTAATTTAGCCTATAATTAGATGTGGTTGCCAAGTAGAATTTCAAGAAAAGAGAATATGGAATGGAAGAAATCATTTATATAAGCTGTTAGATCAATTTCTAAAGTCAAAATTCTTCCATGATTTTAAAATACTGCATCATATTTCACAATTTTGCCAAGAAATCAAAAGAAATTTGGGAATACTGTTAAAAAATGTCCTCATTTTGTGTATGAGGTAGGTTTGGGGGGACAAAAAGCAGTAAGGGGGAGATTTTCATCTCCCTCGAGGGAGATCCATTCTAAGGGGGAGATTAGACTTCTAAGAGGTAGTCTCCCCCTTAAAGGGGGAGGGTTAACAGGTATGAATGAAATGTATTTAAAAAAATATGGTTGCTAAGTAAAATTCCAAAAAATAACTGGTCTTTCAGAGTTTCATGAAATTTACCAAAACTGCAATCCTGGATTTGGAAATTTCACTATTGAAAATAATTACTCATACTGTAAGAAATTGAAAAAGATACGATTGCTAGGTAGAATTCCAAAAAATAACTGGTCTTTGAGAGTTTCAGGAAGTTTACCAAAATAAGAATCAAAGATTTTTGCAATTGACTTTTCAAAATGATCATTATAACTGTAAGAAATTGAAAAGGATATGGTTGCTAGGTAGAATTCCCAAAAATAATAGGTCTTAAGAGAGTTCCAGGAAATTTACCAAAATTAGAATCAAAGATTATTGAAATTTGACTTTTGCAAATGATCATTATAACTGTAAGGAATTGAAAAGGATATGGTTGCTAGGTAGAATTCCCAAAAATAACAGGTCTTTGAGAGTTCCAGGAATGTAAACTGAAATTGGAATTAAAGTTTTTTGAAATTTTATTATTAAAAATGTTTGTCTGATTCTAATTTATTAAAAAAAAGCATTGTTGCTAAGAATTTATAAACATAGGTAATCAACGATTACAAAGTTCGCCTCATTATGGCAAATGGACACAGAAACCCAATTTGGCCAAAGTGCTGATTTACCATCCCTAATGCATATATACAAAGGCTAGATGATCTTACCATGTACAGTAACTGAATTCGAACATAAACTTGAATGTAAGTCAATCATGCAGAAAATGTAGGTCAAATAGACCTAATTTTGCTTGCATGCTGACCAGATGCATGCACATGCAAGGT
>MJUU01063722.1:0-15768 GCA_002080025.1 Modiolus philippinarum | reverse complement strand
CCAGTTTTTAGATTTTGTAGACATGATTTACCCACAAGAGCTGAAATTGAATAAAGCTAGCAATGATTCCAAATACTGTCCTTTTCTAGATCTAACTATCATTATTGACGCTGGCAAAATAATAACTAAAATATATGATAAAAGGGATGATTTTGATTTCACTATAAACTAATTTCTCTTTTCTTGACGGCGACGTTCCTCAAGCTCTATCATACGGGGTGTACATTTCTCAACTTGTACGATTCGCACGTGTTTGTTCTACCCTTGACGATTTTAATGAACGTAACCTTACTATCACAGCAAAACTTTTACAACAGGGTTACAAATTTCATAAATTATTGAATACCTTTAAGAAGTTTTATAACAGATATGAATATTTAATATCTAAATATGGCGTTACTCGCAAACAGCTTATTACTGAGGGCATTTCTAATCCCCGTTTTTACGGTAATGTTGTTAATAAATGCCAGAAACTAATTAAAAATCCAGAAAAGCTGGGACGTAACTTAAACTCCTTGCGTAATAGGGAATATTGACAAGATACTCTACTTGCATCCGTTAAATTAGCTTTGAGATCTAGTGACCTGAAAATTTTACATACATACTGGCCTCTCACTAATACTGCCGATGTCTACTGAAATATATGATGATTCTTGACTTAATCCTGCGGGGATTTTTGAGTTTGATTTTTCTTCCGTAGTGCGACAGTGTTCTACCAGCAGACTAGGCTACTTTAGCTAGCCGGCAGATTAGCGGCGAGCACCCCTTGACCTATGTTTCTAAATTACGTATTGTCATATTCTCTCCTTTCAAGATTGTGGTCATGAAGTTAGTAGTCTACTTGGGTTTTATTAGTATGTTTACTATACTATAGGGAAACGTGACAAATAAAGGGGAGGTTTGGGTACCCATAATCCGGTTTAACCCTACCGCTGGCTTTTGCTAGTGCCGGTACCAAGTCCGGCTGTCCCGAGTTCCTATAGTTGTTTACGTTTGTCTTTTGTCTTATTTGTGTTTTTCCTGTGTAATATTTCCCTAGCAGATTGTGGCATGTAATTATAATTTTATAATTGTAGGTGTTTCCTGTTGTCCCTTTTATTTCATTGAAATAAAATTGGTTTTCGGGCTAACACCGAAGTACTGGCTACTGGCTTGGTGAATACCCTCAGGAACTAAAAGTCCATCAGCAGAGGTATCAGCGCAGTGGCTATTGATATGGTCATTAAAATTATCTCCACTGAAGAGTCATAAGTTGTCGAAAGGAACATAGGCAGAAAGTATTTACTACAGCAACTTAGGTATGTTTTTATCAATAGACGAGTTACCAGTTGGTGAATTTTCCCGTAAAATTTTGACGTCACAATATAGATTTTTCAACGTCACAATGTTCAGTGACGCAATTTGCTCCGATTGACCCCAGGTCAAGCGGAGCAACTCATTCATAAAATGAAATAGGAAAGTGGTCTATACGGGACTTCTGAATCGTGTTCAACCCGGAAAATATTTCTGATACTATACGAAAAAAAAAATCAATTCATCAATACATTGAGAGAGAATCACTAGTTAGCACTATTGAGCTACGGGTGGTTTATATTGTTAAAAAATTGTCATGTAAGAACAATCACTATATACTTCAATATCATAAATGTTTTGTTTTTTAGTTGGTAAAAATTTATTTCAATAGATCTAGAAACCAGTAACTGCGGTATTTGAGGAGATCGTTTCCGCCTTTAATTACCCGAGAATTGCTATCGTGAAAGTCCCGTATTACCATTGGGCCGTCGTCTCTGTTGGTGGATTGTTGGTCTACGACGGAAACTCACCAATCCAGTAATATGGTTGTGGCCCGAAAACCAATTAAATTTGAAAACTAACAATAACTTATTTATAAAATTTAGGTTAAAACTGACGACTTTATCCCTCATGCAAAGTTCTATCCTAAGCTGATTTTGTTTTCAATTAATGTCCGTATTATTATATGTTTTTATCACCTTTATGCAATTTTTGATTTCTAGATTCCCAAAGTTTCAATTTTATCTGCATTGAAAGGACATAAATTGTCTAATTGGCCATATGTAGAAAGTAAATTTACATCAACTTCAGTATTTTGTAATTTACTTTGTCAAGGGAGATAAACGACCGATGTGTTTTTCATTAGTTATATGTCCTATTTGAAACTGCGGTCAATCCCAGTTTTTCGAATACTGCAACGACAACTCTAGTTTGAGTATTTGCCATGGATTTTGGGCAATGCATTTTTTCTTCATTTCTTTTGAAATGCCTGCACCAAGTCTGGACCATTGCGGTCGACAATTTTTCCACTGGTTTCCACCTGATTTGTCTTTTTGTCTCATGAACTTTGGCTCTTACCAACTCGGTCATTTGGTAGTTTTGTCATAATCCCCATTTTCTAGACATTAAACACTAAACAACAATCATGATATTGTATTCTTTAGGCTTATGTCAAGTTGTTAGAATTACGAATATAGTAAAAAAAACTAGTACGATTGATAGGTCTTTCCCAAAGTTGCGTCAGAATGTTCTCATTATTGATTCATAGGGAAAACCAACATTCTAAGCTTAATATGTACATTTATAGACTCTTTAACGTGAAATACATTTTTTTCAATGTGACCTTGACATTTGACCTTGACGTCATTTTGAAGGTCAAGTCTACCTGAACATTTTTTTGCATGAATATACGTTTGTATCTTCAATGGTATTTGAGCTATAGGCAAAAACCCCTTCTTTATACATAGGTCCAAAACCGTTGGTCCAATGATTTTGAACCCAATGTAAAAATTGCAGGTCTCAACAAGACACACATTTTCTCCTTTACATTTAATCAGCTATCTGTTACGGTTTTCGAGTTTAGCCGCTAACAAGTCTAGAGGTCAAAATAAAAGTCACCGATGACCTTTGACCTTGACCTTTTCAAATAGCCCATGGGGAACCAAGAAAAATGGTGTAGGTCTCATGTCTCTATCACTTCCGGTTTGGGAGAAAATAATTGTTAAAAAAGCATCAAATTTTGCGGGGCATAACTCCAGAATGGTCCATCGGACAATTTCGGACCAAATGTAACAAATTTTTGTCATGACCTAACGAACATTTTTCTAATTACACTTCATCAGCTATCTTTTATGGTTTCCGAGTTCATCTGCTAACAAGATTACCATGTTTAGTACTAAAAATAGATCGGCTTCACAGGGTCAGTCTGGTCAAGCCCGGGCATTTCTGAATAATGTTACCAAGTATCAAAGTGATATCTTTTAAGACTTTTTTGCAAATGTTGGAAGAAAAAAAAGAAAAAAAGAATAATCAGAAGAAATACAAGAAGGTCTTTCCACCAAAGTGGGAAAAAACTTAATAAAACAGAGTTCGTATACAATTAATTCGTCTTTTCGTTTGTCAGTGAAAAAGTGTAAAAATCCCAAGAGAGAATATACCCTTCCCTTTAATTAAAATAATATCTGAAGAGACATGAGTTTTCGTTATGCGCATATGCAGAAATTAAATTAACAATAACTTCGATATTTAGTTATTTAATTAAAATAGTTAATTAAAGTTGGATGAACGTGGTATTAAAATTACAGTAAATGAAACGAGAAGTCTTATTAATTGTGCTTTTTTGAAAATTAACTTTTAAATGGGATTTTTTTTTTCAAAAATCATGATGTATTTCAGCTTTATTTTTGATAGCGGAAATACATGACAGCGTGATGTTCGAGCTACTTTGCGTGTAATTCTTCTAATACTTTGGGGTTCTGCTGTGTCTTTTTAAGGCATCTCTGAATATATATTGCCTCTTTCAACGATAATTAACCCATAATACGGAATTTTCTTCTAAACGTTCTAGTGAGATTAAAAATTAATGCCTAAATTAATGTAGAAAAGATATCAGGAAACACCTACAAAGGGCGAAAACCACAATCACATGTCACAATACACCAGGGAACCGCACCAGAAAAACAATAAAATGACAAAAGACACACATGGACAACGATAGGAACTCGGGATAGCCGGACTTGGTACCGGCACTAACTCTTAATACCTGAAAGCGGCACATGATTTAAGTCCTAACCCACAGAAAAACAGAATAAAAAATAAAAGCGGACATTGCTCTTAACAGCATCAATATATTAATAACTAGGAGGTGTACTATAATATGCACTACATGACAACTGTTGAGAAGATTAACAATTAACCTGCAAATGGAGATCAGCAAAATATCAAACATGCCACAAAAGGAAAGAACTCGATGTCTCCATGGTATGCTACATAACCAGTTATGGGAAACTAAAGATGCCCTTTAAATTGTTATTTTCTTGTGCCGTTTTACTCGTATGCTTCCAGGATATTTGAAATAAAAGATATATAGGATTTGTATATTATAATAGATATATATAAGTGTCTGTGTAAAATAATTATAACAACACTAAAACGTAAATTGATGTTAAATTTACAGCAAATATTCGCCTTTCCACAGGCTTCGTCAGGCTGATTAATTCTCTACGCACGTGTTTGCATGTGCGATAAAAAGGTTTTTGTTGGTTTGATTACACTAACAATGATTGATTGATTGATTGATTGAATATTGTTTAACGTCTACTCAGCAATATTTCAGCTATATCAAGACGAGAACAAGTTTGTTGATAAATAATCACTTTGGGGTATGGAAATGGCCATGGGACGGGAAATTCTGACTGCCACTGGAAAAGTAGGGTGAAATCGTCAAGGGCGGGGAATTTAGCCTTGTAGCCGATCACCTACGGACCACCCCAAAAAGAGCTTACTACAAGGGTTCTTTAACGTGCAGGAAGCGTGGCATTTCTTCCAACACATGGACCTGAGTATACATCCCATCCGAAAGATGGGTTGTGTATTTATTAATCCCGCACAACCACGGAATGGGTCCAATTTCTATATCCCGGGACCCTCGGGGTCAGCCTCCATTTAGGAGGGGTCACACCCCGCAAGCCGGAGATACTGGGTCCTATTTCTATATCCCGGGGTTCCCTCGGGGTCCTCTGTTAGGATGGCTCATACTCCAAGCTCAGAGGATGCTGCGGGCCTATTCTTCAGCCGGGACCGCGCACGGCGGCACTAACAATGAAAATTGACACAAAGATATGTCCGTTCTTTGTGACATAGAAAAGCTAACGATGTAATACAAGGTAGAAAATAAATAAATAAATATATAATAAAAAGATGTTAACATAATCTTTCCGCTGAAAAATATTCTTTTTATTTTTTGTTACTGGATATAATGGATATATATATATATATATATACTCTGTATATTATAATGGTGACCCCTAGATGTTTTGTTTTTGGTCGTTTTAACCAGGATATGGGATGTTGTCCCCTTGACATTTACCCCATTTCCTTTCTTTTTCATATCTACAAATAAAAAGGCACTAGTAAAGAAATGGATTATGGTAGAAATATTGATAGATTATGCATCTTTTCCCAGATGTTTTGCGCTCAAAATATGCTGGAAAGAAAAAAGAATTCTCTGACTTTCACAAGACTCTGAGAATGTGAAATCGGGCATTTTTGGTCTTCTTTTTTGTAGTTACAATATTCAACGGTGTAGTGTTGACTGATCCTTTTCATTAGCTGCTGTTTATTCAGAAGAACGTGAATATTATGAGAAAACATTTTTCTCTTGAATCTTAATATTTTGTCCGAAAATTTTGACCATATAAATGACAATCAAGTTAACATGTCCAGTAAATATGAACTTGATACATGAAACCGTTTAAAATAATAAGCAATGTATAAAATTTCCCCTAGGGATCTGTATTGGTGGCAATCTTGGATTTATGATCGATACTAAAATTATACATTTGTTTAATTACCTTAATGTTACTATACATAGTTAAATTCAACTTCATGTATTAAACAGTTTCCAAGAATGAGCAATTTAAAACATTTTCTTACAAGGTCTCATGTTAAAATATGATCAACTGCTAAGGCTTATTTTGATTTGATATTGGTACTAAGATATACAATTCGAAAGATGACCACCATGTTACTGTGCCTAGTTAAAATCAACATGATATATGAAACAGTGTTCAGTAATGACAAATGTACACCATTTTCCCAAAAGGTCCAATGCTTTACTAAATTCTACAGCAGAGGCCATCTTGAAATTGTAATCGGTACTAAATTAATTTTGTTCAATAACCATGTTTTTACTATGCCTAGTTAATATCAACTTGATGTTTAAAATAATTTCAAGAATGTACAATTACAAGGTTTTCCGATAGGGTCCTATGTTAAACTCTGCTTTCCGGTCTACTTGGATGATATGCAAACCTGTCGGACATCTGTTGAAATTGCAGTTTTTGAAAGCTGAACACTTTTGCTAATCAAACTTACAACTATCTGAAAAAGTTTTGAAAATATAATAAACAAGAAGCTCTCAAGAGCCTGTATCGCTCACCTGGGCCACTGCTGACATATGCAGTTAAATAGTCCCAATGTTTAAGGGAATTATTTTCCAATTTGTTAATAGACATTGATGCTATATTATCATAAGTTAAACTATTTTCAAGACTAGCAACTATTTTGGATGGGATGCAGTTCTTTTGGCCAAGTTTGGATCCAATTGGCCCAGTAGTTTCAGAGGAGAAGATCTTTGAATGTCTTTTCCCATAGGGTCCAATGTTAAAACTATGATCCCAGCTGGCGGCCATCTTGGATATAGCGTGGATCTGAAAAACAACTTTTTTGCAGGAGTCCATCTAAGGACTACTGCGGCCAAGTTTGGTTTCAACTGGCCCAGTAGTTTCAGAGGAAAAGATCTTTGAATGTCTTTTCCCATAGGGTCTAATGTTAAAACTATGATCCCCGCTGGCGGCCATCTTGAATATAGCGTGGATCTGAAAAACAGTTTTTTTTAGGGGACCATGTAAGGACTATTGTGGCCAAGTTTGGTTTTAATTGGCCAAGTAGTTTCAGAGGAGAAGATCTTTGAATGTGTGACCCATAGAGTCCTGTGTAAAAACTATGATCCCCGTTGGCGGCCATCTTGGATATAGCGCGGATCTGAAAAACAACTTTTTTGCAGGGGACCATCTAAGGACTATTTTGGCCAAGTTTGGTTTCAATTGGCCCAGTAGTTTCAGAGGAGAAGATCTTTGAATGTGTTTCCCATAGAGTCCAGTGTTAAAACTATGATCCCCGCTGGCGGCCATCTTGGATATATCGCGGATCTGAAAAACAACACTTTTGCAGGGGACCATCTAAGGACTATTGTGGCCAAGTTTGGTTTCAATTGGCCCAGTAGTTTCAGAGGAGAAGATCTTTGAATGTCTTTTCCCATAGGGTCCAATTTTAAAACTATGATCCCCGCTGGCGGCCATCTTGGATATAGTGCGGATCTGAAAAACAACTTTTTTGCAGGGGACCATCTAAGGACTATTGTGGCATAGTTTGGTTTCAATTGGCCCAGTTGTTTCAGAGAAGAAGATCTTTGAATGAAAAGTTTACGCCGGACGGACGACGGACGAAAAGTGATGGCAAAAGCTGACCCTGGCTATAGCCAGGTGAGCTAAAAAGCATAAAAAACATGAACATTAAACAAAAAAGTTAGAAAAACTCTTATACGGTTCGCCACATTTTCTTCAAAATTGCAGCATAGGTAAATCTTGACTTGCCAAACATTTTTTAATACTATGATAAGATAACTTATTTTCCACCGTTTTTAAAGTATAAGACAGATATTACCAAAAAAATGTAAATTTTTGGACAAAGAAAGAGGGTAATAACTCCAAAGACTTTGTGTACTTTCTTAAGAATTGCTGACAGATCTTTTCGTGTTTATCATTTTTTTCTCATATCTGTAACGGTGTTTGAATAACTGAACAAACAACAACTCAATCATATGTTATATTCTTAGTAACAACGGCCATGTTGTTTTGGTCCGAGAATTAAAAAAAATGAAACTGCATTTCTAGTAATGATTCAGACCAAAGTTGGTTACCATTGACCAAGCAGATTTAAAGAAGATTTTGTCTTATTCGAGTTCTTCATGTGTATTTCCATAGCAGATTGTGGCATGCAATTAAAATTTTCAGCCATTTAAATGTTTCCTGTTATCCATTTTTTACATTTTGAAATTGTTGATGAAGTGACAACGGACGAATAGCGCACGCAATAGCAAAACCTTACGTGGTATTTTAAAATAATTCAAGGGGGGGGGGATTTCCAGCTTTTTAAAAGTTACAGTAATCATCTTGATATAAATTATTTTGCTGATCCTGATAAATTTTCATCTTGATAATTCGGTTTTCCCGAATCAGTCCATGTAGAAAAGGCTGATCCCAACCTGCAAAAAATGTCTTTCAATGCATTTGCAGAGATATAAACTAAGATTATTATGTAATTTATTGATAAAAATATTAAATCAAATTTTCTAATTCGTAATACAGGAAAATCATTTATCAAGACATACTTTAACAAAAGAATGTACTAAAGCTATACTTCATTCACGGACTCCATTTGGATATCGATAATATGTAATCCTGCAAAAAGTAAAAAAAATCAAGGCCAAAAACAGTCTTCAGTTTATGAATAATTGACGGATATCTTGTCTTGGTTATATCCGAAATCAGACAAAAGAAAAGCAAATAACAAAATACCAAAATGACTGAAAATTTAGAATTTGCATATAGTAATTTCGACAACTAATGCCTCTTCAGTGCAGATCACATAAAAAAAATCGGAAAACGTAAGCAAAATTTGTAAAATCTAGTGGAGATAAAAAAAGATCAAAATTAGGTAAGCAAAGGGCTCTGTCATAGGAAAATACACTTTAGTTTTAAGCACAATTTTCTAAAATTTTATATTGCAAGATTCTTAAAAAAATCGGTTTCATGTCACCACTAAGTACTAACTACAAATGATGAAAATAGAGTAATTTTCACTTATTAAGTCTCTTTGATAAAGCATGGACATGTTCAATTACATGAAGATGTAGAGGGTTATGGAGTCAATTGACATGCATAATATCTCCCCAAATGGTAAGGAAGATTAAGCAAATGGAACAACTATTTATTGTTATTCATATTAATGGATCAATAAAACTTTCAAATATGATTGTATGGTGCGGAATTTACTTTATATATGTCTAACAACGATACATTAACTGTACTATATTTTCTTCTTTCCATTTGGAAACGTAAAAACATAATTATTGTACAAAATACTCTTTCGAACATTGACATCTATTGCCCTCCAGCCCCCCTTCCACCAAAGAAAAAAAAAAGATACCAAACCAAACAAACAAACAAAAAAAAAAAAACATGGCAATTGTATTAAGAGTTATTGACCTTATTAAATACAAATGGTCAGAATTTTTTTTTTTGAATTTTTGACGATACTTAATATTAATCGAATTAGTAAATGGTGATAGTGAAAAATGATTGGGTATGGAGTAAATGTACATACACATGAGACAAAGTCTTTTCAAATAAATGGTAGATCCAAACAATGGAACAACGCGTTTAAATCTACTGTTGCTCTGCGTCAAGGCCTTTCACAATATGTTGCACTTAATTATGAGCAAACACTCATACCTCTTTTTCATTTAAATTTTTGCGCTAAAATGATCGATGACACCCTCATTTTTTTATTATGAATAAAAAATCACGTTTTAACACACATAATTTCACAAAAGCCTCTGATAGGAAATCAATATCCGGCAGTTACATTGATGTCAATCATGGAGTTCGCCTGAGGTCGAAAATAACTTTTTATTGAACGTAGATTGATAATATGGCTTAATATTCTGTTAAATGTCTACGACCTTTCAATATGGGACTTCTAACTCGTGTTCAAACCGGAAAACATTTCTGAACTATACGAAAAAAAATCAATACATCAATACATTGAGAGGGAATCACTAATTTATGAACATTGTTGAGCTAAGGATAGTTTATTTTCAGTCTGTTGTAGCGCTTCAGGTTAAACGTTTTCGTCAATTTAAATTTAGGTAAAGACTTGTCATGTAGGAACACTGTATTCTTCAATTTCACAAATATTTTGTTTTTTTAAGTGGTATATATTTATTTCAATAGATAAAGGATCCAGTCACTCCGTCTCGCTGGTATTTGAGGGGATTGTTTCCGCCTTCAATTACACGAGAGTTCCTATCTCCAAAGTCCCGTATTGCATTAACTGTTGAGACCATTGTGGTTGACTTCGGCTCTTGATAACTCTATTCAGTAATTTTGTTATTATTCATATCAAATATCAAGTTAAAGAACAATAATTAAAACTTCGAAAGGAAATGCAATTATAAAACTAGAAAATATTCATATATTCCCAGAAAAGGTAACATAATCAACGAGAATTATATTACATTTTGTAGCGATCCATAGGGTTTTTTTCAAATTTAATTCCATTCTACCACAAAAATTGTATGTCTAAGTGAAAAAGACTAGGAATAAGTTGGCAATTAAAAAAAACTGAATGGTGGTTTTAATGTTTATTGTCCATATATGATGGGTGTTGAAATCTTATTTGACGCTAAAATGAAACCATTAATCGTTGTCTGCTGTTAATAATGAAATTTACAATCCTTTTTACTTGTTAAAATATCATATTTATTATACAATGGGGGCTATTTTAGTCAAACTAACGAATACTCTAAGTGTCAAGTACATGTTAATAATGTGTTGCTGTTCTTCATCTATTAGTCACGATGATCATGAGTTTGGTTGCCAGGTTGAATTGAAGAATTTGACAGGTCCCTGATGTTTTCAGGACATATACCGATATAACGAAAAATAAATAATTCGGTAAAAAATGTAAGTTTAAATTAAAAATAAATGCGAAATGTATTTTTTGCTACGTATAATTTCATATGATAAGACATTAGTGTAAAAAAATGAATTTACATTAATTTGAATGTATCGAAAATATTTGGCACTGTAATAATACAAAATGTTTATTTTTATTATATAAATCAGCCAAATAAGAACGTTAGTATAGCTGTCGTGCATGGAGAACAACAAATTAAAAATATGAAATAAAACTAAAATCTAAAACATACATGTACAAGATAGAAAAGGCCCAAATTTTCGGTGTTAACTCCTTTTGCGAGGGCGAAAAAAAAAGAACAGGACATCACCGTTGACCAAGACACGCGTCACTTCTGTTGTCTCCAACGATTGTTGTCGGCAATCATTTTTGTCTTTCTGGACATAGCCAACATGATCTACAGGTCACTGTTCTAACTAAAGTGGAGGGAGGTCGTTATCATAGACGTATGCTTGAACAGCGAATCATCCATCTCCTCGGTACAGTACGTCCTAGGGGAATAAATGTTAAACAGAATACCGTAGATTAGAAATTGATTGTATGTTCATTAATCATCAGTTGTTTGTCTTTCGGTTATTTATCAATTGATTTGTAATTTCTACATATACACCTAACGTTAAAAGTTTTTTCTACGTAGGTCATGTCTGTGATCTTCTTATTAGGCTTTTTCGAAAACAATTTAAAATTTTTATGTTTACATTTATGATTACATTTACAGATAAAACTAAAGGGGTCATCTCAATGACAATTTGAAAAGGCGAGTAGCGAAAAAGAAGAATATGTAATTATTAATCCAAGAAACAAATTGGGACACCTTTATACAAAAGCAGCACAGATTTTACAGCGTTGCAAAGTCTCCAAAGACTTCCTATGACACAATAATTCTTCAGTTCTCCAATGGCATGTTCAACCGTAATTCTATATTGTTTGATCAAATTGTTGATTTGTGTACACGTCACTTTAAGATTGGCGGGGTTTCACTGTATCTGTTGGCGTGCATATAAATATGCTTTTATTTCTGATAACCTTTGTTGTTACAATGGTATACAGACATAAACATTTTACATACCATTACAGAGGGCGTCATAAAAGAATATCTATAAGGATATATTTAATTCGCCAATGAAACTATTCATTCTGGAAAGTCAAGTGCAGTTTCCCTACCAAAGGATCTCATCATCGTAAATTGTTATTCGCCATGATGCCCCCCCCCCCCCCGGCCAAAAAATGTATTCTATGTAGCATTTTTTTTCCTGAATTATCGATAACAACCTGTGAATGAATAGCATTAAAATGGCGATGTCCAGAAAAAGAAAACAGTTCCTGGGGTTCTATTAGCGGCCGATCAATTTAGGTTGAGATACCATCAACCAATTGTCATATGAAGTTTTTCCCAATTTCAAACTTTTGCTCGCTATTCTTGTTGTAAACATGGCATTGTAAAATATTGTGAAAATGTTGGGAAAAGACTGGACTACACCAATGTATTCATCATGTATTAGACTAACGCCTACATCAAAATCAAGGATAGCATATGATAGCATGGGTATGATCTTAGCCATATTATACAACATAACTCTGTTTTGTTTGGCCTGTCAGTGTTACTCTGGAAAATATTATTTCCAATTTGTCTAAGTAATACTATGTGAAAAAGGGTTTCGAGTATTTTCCCGGTTGTTGGCTAGAATACATGCGAAAAACATTGTAGTCCTTAATCCTATATTCGAGTTCAAATATTGGTTCAGGTGGGCCTTACAATGGCAATAATGGCAAAAAAACTTTTTACAGAACCAGTAACATCTGGTTGTGGCGATGCTTACAAGCGGAAAGGCAACTAACAATGGCTGAATTGTTCTTTGGGCCATAATATACAAAATACTGAAATAAACCATTAAAACCGAATATAAAACACAAGACAATAAAATTTGTTTTTGCAATGTGTATATGTGTTTTGTGTACTAGTTGATTTTCTTTGATTTCAATGCTTACACTTCCGGAGTACTCGGATGGCACTCTTAGTTTCATTGGAGTTCCGACACTTTGAGTGCCTTGGTTTTGCATGTTGTGTCTTTATTTCTGTGTTTTGTAGCCGCTTTTCAGTGTACTCCATTTGGCCCTTATCGTTGGACTCGAATTTTTGTTATTCCAGCGGAATATTTAAAGGAGTGACTTCTTCCGTTATTAGTTGAAACTTTCCTTAAAAAAAGTTGTAAATGCAGAAAACGTAAACTAGTTTTAAACTTCTTGAAAAATAAATAAGTTGAAGATGATGGGGTGTCCTTCACATAGCTACATATAAATTCTTTCTTGATTTTAAATTCCGAAAAAAAGCTGATCGAAAATATTAGACGAAAGAAAGTAAAAAAAGTGAAAAATTTCCGGTGAATAAAATACTGAAGTCAACGTTTAGCACTTGGAAAGAATTTCACATACACACTTGAATGTGACGAAATAAAGGTAGAAATACTGAAAGGGGAGTCAAAAGGAACTCCGAAATTCAAATTATGATATTTTCTGTCTGAATTTTGACAACAATTATATCAACCAGCTGATGAATTAAAGATTCTTTATTAATTTCAGGCTAGTCAAACCATTCCACTGAAATATTACACCTTCTTTCCCCGATCTCCCGTCACCCCTCCGCAACTAATATGTAGAATAATTATAAACAGACACGATGTATTTAGTAACATTGTATATTTTGAGATGACCCTAAGGTATATTTACCTGTAATTGTCACCGTCAACCTAAAAGTTATTGTGCGGTTATGCGGATGTAAACTTGGATTCTATTGGCTGATTAAGGTTAAAGGCCCCTTTTTCAGTTCAATGTTAAACCTACGGATATTTTATGTAAAATCCCCAGCCTTAACGGCTTGTTGGTTCTTCTCCAAACTTCGTCTGCAGATAGCTGTTTCATTTATGCATACAAAGCTACCATTCGTTGCAAATATTATCAACAAATAAATGAGTTATTTATAATAATCAATATAAAAAACAACAAATCATTCGAACAGACCGCATTTTTGTCCCAGAAAACATCCAACTACCATAATATTTTCAAGATTGTTCCTTCAAAATCATTAAATTTGTTGATACTGTCATAAAATATTGGTAGCTCTGCATGGGCAATAACCTCAAAAATTTGCAAATGCTTTTCTTGGAATAAAGCAATAAGCCGTTAAGGCTGGGGATTTTAAACAAAATTCCCATAGGTTTAACATTGAAATGAAAAGGGGGTCTTTAACCTTAACCACTTGCTAAATAACCATGTCCGCCATACACAACAAGAAAATCAATAATCGTGATAATGTAGTGTTTCACATTAACAAACATGCAGTAACCATAGAAAAATAAACACATCGACATTAAACATAGTTAACTGCTACGTAATGTAACAGTAATTTCAGCCTGAAAATTAAAATACGAAAAACATCTATATTTGGAATAACATGTAAATTATATGAAATTATTTCCAAAGGTTTCCGCTCAGTGTATTTCGAAAACGTCATTTTGCTGGTACAATCTTTATACAACTTGAAAAATCAATAAATCACTCGGTTGTGTATTGGTCATGTTACGCTGTCAGTTGGTATAGTGTTTATTTTTAGAATCGTGTAGTTTTGTAATTATCGTTTTCGTAGTTTAATGCAAACTGTGGTTAGCATAACCGCACAAAAATGTTATCATGCATTGAACCAACTAACATGATTATTTAGATAGTGTCGAAATTGGTTGAACGGTGCGGCTGACGCCTTACCGTTCAACGATTTTCGACACTATCTAAAGGTTCAATGCATGATAGCTTATAATGTAAACTGAGTTTTCGAAAATGTCTAATACAAGCAACTGATGATAAGTGACGCGTGTCTTTGTCCACGGTGATGTCCTATTCTTTTTTTCACCCTCGCAAAAGGAGTTAACTCCAAAAATTTGGGCCTTTTCTATCTTGTACATAGATTTTTTAGATTTTAGTGTTATTTCATAGTTTTATAGTTTAATTTTGTTGATCTCCTTACACGACAGCTATACTTACGTTCTTATTTTGTCTAATTTATATGACATTAAGCTGTCTCGTAACATATATTTTTATTTTTATTATAGCTCTTGCATGGCTCTGTCCTTAGCTCATTTTGGCTTTTCTAGTTCGATCTTATTGGTTATTTGTTTTCTATCAGTTTTTACATACATTTCGGTTTATGGACTTCCAACTGTTTAGATTTCACCTACACTGAAGAGAAATAAGTTGTCGAAATGCGCATATGCAGAAACAAAATTCACAGTAACTTCGGTATTTCGTTATTTATTACAACTGGGCCAATACCTCTGCTGGTGGACTGTTGGTCCTCGAGGGTATTCACCAACCCAGTAGTCAGTACTGCGGTGCTGGCTCTAAAACCGATTTTATTTGGAAAATTGCAATATCTAAATTTAGATAAAAACATTATTTGACACTAAGGAGTATCTCCCTCTTTCATAGCTCTGTCCTTAGCTGATTTTGGCTTTTCTATTTCGATCCTATTGGTTATTTGTTCTCTATCAGTTTTTACACTTATTTCGGTTTATGGACTTCCAAATGTTTAGATTTTATCTGCACTAAACAGACATAAGTTGTCGAAATACGCATATACAGAAACAAAATTCACAGTAACCTCGGTATTTTGTTATTAATACAAATCAAAAGCGTTTGTTTTAGATTAAATTAATCAATTCTGGCAACAATGTTCTTTGTGCAAACTGAGCTTAGACTCAAATTCAATTACTGTTATAAAAAGGATAACAGGAAACATCCAATTTGGGTTATTGGATGTGGTTTGTTTCCATTGATTCATCCACCTTTTTACCCTTTTGGGGCCATTTAGGGCTTGCTTTATGGTGTGGGGTTCCGTACTGTGTTGAAGACCGTACGGTGACCCCTAGATGCTTTGTTTTGGGT
>MJUU01063721.1:2821-14310 GCA_002080025.1 Modiolus philippinarum | reverse complement strand
CAGGACATTTTTGAATAAAATGTATTTGTTTCTTGTTAAAAAAAAAAATACGAAAGATGTGCGTGATAATCCTATATAAACTAATTAATCCTGTATAAACTTATTAAACTGACTGACTTAACCCTTTTCAGCTACCTCATATAAATACATTTATTATTTCTAAAAAAAGCTATCCACAAGATATAACTAGAACATTCTAATCAACTGACAATCACATGACTAGAATGATTATGTAAGGAAAGCCTCTAGAAAATTCTATGTGTTAAATATTATATTTAAATTCTAGAAATTTCTATATGTTCTAAGGTGAAATAATCTTGACCCTTGTTTATTTTAAACAAGTTACATAACTAGGCCAAACAAATTACATAATATTAAGGCCATACAAAATAAAAACAATGAATAAAATGCATTATAGAATATTTACAATATTTAATTACCTATAGCATAAAGGTCCTTAACAAAGATTGCTCATTTCCTTTCAATCCACCACAAAACATGGCCGCCAGTTGGAACATGGTTTAACAATTTGGACCATAAGGGAAAATCACATTTTAATCTTCTCCTCTGAAACCACAGGAGCAAATTGAACCAAACTTTACAGGAATGATGTACTAAAGGTCCTTAACAAAGATTGCTTATTTTCTTCCGATCAGAGAAAAAATATGGCGGCCAGCATGGGACATAGTTTAACATTGGACCCTATGGGGAAAATCATATTTTCATCTTCTCTTCTGAAACCACTGAAGCATTGAATTCAATCAACATTTACAGGAATGATTTACTAAAGGTTCTTTTCAAAGATTGCATATTTTGTTCTGATCCGACAAAAAAAAATGACTGCCAGTGTGGAACTTAGGTTTAACATTGAACCCTATGCGAAAAATCACATTTTCATCATCTCCTCTGAAATCACTGAAACAAATTCAACCAAACTTAAGAGGAATTATGTACTAAACGTCCTTAACAAAGATTGCTCATTACATTCAGATCTGATAAAAAACATAGCAGCCAGCACAGAACTTAGGTTTAATATTAGAATCTATTGGAAAATCACATTTACATGTTCTCCTCTGAAAGGGCTGAAGCAATTTTAACCAAATTGCACAGGCATGATGTATGGAAGGTACTTTACAAAATTTTCTGGTTTCATTTTGATCCGACAAAAACATGGCCTCCAGTGCAGAACATAGTTTAACGTCGTAGCCCGGTATGTGAAAACCATACGTTTCATTACCTTCTCTGACACTAAACAAATTTAACTAAACTGTATTGGAATGATGTATTAAAGGTCCTTTGCAAAGATTACTCATTTCAATAGGATCAGAAAAAAAACACTTGTGCCAATGGAGAACATAGCTTAACATTAGACCTCATTGGTAAAATACATCTTTTTTGGTCTTGCATGGCATAGAAGCATTTTGTCAGGTGAGCGATACAGGCTCAGTCTCTGAGCCTCTAGTTTAATGATAGTAACATATTTTAGTGGTAACTCATATTGATGTAGAATTTTCCATAATGCTTCTCTGTTAACACTGTCAAATGCCTTTTTTGAAATCAATAAAGTTGATGTAGAGAGTGCAGTTCCATTCTATGCACTGTTCAATGATGTTTCTAAGGGTAAGGATTTGGTCAATACAGCCCCTACCTCCCTGAATCCTGCTTGTTCTGCTCTAAGTTTCTTGTTGATGTGGGTTTCTATCCTGAAAAGCAGCATTTTACAAAAGACTTTACTGGGTGTTGACAATAGAGTTGATACCTCGCAAGTTGTCACAGACTTGCAGATCTCCTTTTTGGTAGTTTCACTATCAAACCTTTTGTCCAGTCGTTAGTGATGGTGTCATTGTCCCAGATATGCTTAAAAAGACTTGTTATGACTGTTGTTGATGTGTAGATGTCAGCCTTCAGCATTTCAGAGTGTATTTGGTCTACTCCTGGGCTTTCCCATTTTTAGTGATAGAATGGCCTTCTTCACCTCGGCTTCTGTTGGAGGGATTAGATCTATGGTGAATAAAAGGATATGGAGTAAATGCACATGAGACAAAGTCTCTACAAATACATGGTAAAAAACAAGCAAAGGAACAACGCTTTTATTGTTGTTCTTCATCTTGAAGTCACCATGAGGCCTTCAACAATGAGCTTTGCTCATACCTCATAGTAAGTTCAAGACTATGTCAATTTCTATGTCTGGTGGTTCTATATCTAGACTTTCCTCAGGTGTAGGGTGGTTGAGCACCTCTTGGAAGTGTTGGACCCATCTTTCTGCTTGTTCTTTTTCGCTGGTTAGAGTGGTTCCTTGCTTATCTTTTACATTACATATGTGGTATTGTTGTTTTTACTCAGATTTTTGGTCATCTTATACACTTTCCCCATTTCTCCTCTGGTAGCAGCAGTTTCAGTATCTTCAGCTTGTTGATCTAAGAAGTTTTTCTGGTCTTTTCTAGCACTCTTCTTAACTTCTTTGTCGGCCTCTTTGTATTCTTTCTGCAAATTCTCTATCAAACGCTGAGTTTTTGTGCTCAGTATTTTACCCTTGATAGTTTTTCTCTTTTCAATTTTTGTAAGTGTTCCAGGTGTTATCCATTCTTTAGATCTTCTCTTTTTATATCCTAGTACTTTTTCAGCTGTTTCTGTGTAGAAGGTTTTAACATTTTCCCATCCAGTGTTTACATCTTGAGTATCAGAGTCTAGAGCTTCAAATCTATATCTAAGTTCAATTTGGAATTTCCTTGTAATGTCTGCTGATCTAAGTTTCTGTATATCAATTTTCTTTGTTTGATGGCCGCTCAAATTCTTTCTCAATTTTAAATTTACTGATGCTACCACAAGGTAGTGGGCTGAGTTGATGTCAGCTTCACGATATACTCTTACATCTTTTAAGGATTTCCTACATTTTCCGTTGATAATGATATAGTCGATCTGATTGACTGTTTTACCATCTGGTGATTTCGATGTCAGTTTGTGTATGTTTTTGTGAGGGAAGATTGTATTTCCTACCACAAGGTTGTTAAATTGGCAAGTTTCAACGAGTCTCTCTCCATTATCATTGATTACTCCACACCCATGTCTTCCTAGCACTTTCTCAAATGTGGTGTTATCACTACCCACTTTGGCGGTAAAATCTCCGATAACAAGGAGAATATCATGCTGTGGTACTTTTGATATAGATGATTTTAGTTGTTCGTACCATTCAGCTTTAATTTCTTCATCAGTATCATTAGTTGGTGCGTTGGTGCGTAACATTGTAAAATTGTGAGCTTGCTGTATTTGGAGTTGAAACGAGCTCGCAATAATCGGTCACTGATTGGTTCCCATTCCACCAGGGTGTTCGCTTTATCCTTTGCTATAAGAAGGGCAACTCCATGGATGTGTTTGTCCTTGTGTCCTGACTGTAATATAACTGTACCATCATTTGCTGTACTTTTTCCTGTACCTGTCCAATGGGTTTCACTCACACCCAGAAGATCTGGATTGTAACGATGCATCTCTCTTGTGGCTTGAAAGATTTTGGATGGCTCATACATGGTTCGAACATTCCATGCCCCCACCTTGATGGTGGCTTTGGGTCCTAGTAGATTCCGCTTCGCATTGTTAATGATCATACTACCACCTGGATGACTGGAGTCTACTGTAGATCCGGTGTATTGAAATTTCTTGCGGTTTCTGTAACAACAATATCTTTTTACAGCATGGGGTTGTTATCCCCATGCCAAACCTCCACACTGTTGGGCCGGGTTTTCTCTCTGGGTTGTCCTTCCCGTAGATGATTGCATTTCTTTGCTAACGGATGTCATCTCTCCGGTTTTCTCTCTGGGTTGGCTCCCGTAGCTTTTGACTGAAAAGTCTAACACAAGGCAGTGATGCTATTTTACCCGTAGCTGGGGACTAGGTTTGCAGGCAGTAGATCATATCCACACGCCGGTGGGTCTAGCAATGCCGTGCATCTATGGGCCTAGTCTCCTCCGAGACCTTGTGATTCTGTCTGTGGCCGCAAGGTGCCCAGTTATCATCTACCACCTCGGGGAGGATCCCATATCTGGGTCAAATAGGTCTTACTGTATGAGAGGCTATAATTGGCAGGGAAGACTTGCGCACTCGGCTTCCTTTTCACAGCAAGCTGCTATCCTACGGTGTTGCTGAAATATTATTAAATATTTAGTGGAAGAAACTTTGAATATTGTAACAAACAAGTAACAATTAAAATATTTGGAAGAAATTAATTAAAAAGCTCATGAAAATAACTGTCAACTTTTTACACTGTAAACCATGAAATGTTCATGCCGTAAATTGACAGGATTTTAGTTCACACAGTTTTGAATTCGCACTGCCAAATTGTTGACCATTGACTTCAATAATACACAAGTATATTAACACTGTTTTACTTTCTCGCTTCCATTCTAAATGCGAAAATCGCTCAAATAAAACTGTTTCCTTGTTTACAGTTTTAGTATCAGTCTCTTCTTTCAGCCTTTAGAAGTTTGATTGTACAAGTGACTTGTACTGCTCTTTCTGTATTTTCTTCAGCGTTTTTATAATTTCATTATGTGATACTCTCAGTCATGTGTGCGTCCGTCCGTCCGTCTGTCTCTCCGTCCGTCCCCCAAAGGTTTCCGACTGATAACTTGTGAACGATTTAACACAAGGTCTTCAAACTTGGTATGCAAGTTGTTTACCACAAAACTCGGGTCAAGTTCGTTTTTTGGTCCAGAGGTCCAAGGGGCTCTTGAGTTATGCCCCTTGAAACTGAAATTTAGCGAATTTTAGGGTTTCCGACTGATAAGTTGTGAACGAAATAACACAAGATCTCCAAACTTGGTATTCAAGTTATTTACCATAAAACTTACCATAAGTTCGTTTTGGGTTCAGAGGCTCAAGGGGTTCTGGAGTTTTGCTCATTAAAACTTTGAAATTTTGCAAATTTCTGGGTTTCGTACTTATAACTTGTGAATGAAATAACATACTGTCTTCAAACTTGGTATGTAAATTGTTTGCCACAGACCCCCCCCCCAAAAAAAAAAAAAAAAAAAAAAAAAAAAAAAACAGGCCAAGTATAATTTTGGGTTTAGCGGTACACATAGTTCTGGAGTTATGCCCCCTTTAAGTTAGAAATTTTGTGAAACGTGGCGGGGTATCATGTAATGCACCATTACTATTTAAAAAAAACATTTACAGATACTATAGAATCCAGTTGATATTATCATTGATTATAATCAGGAAATAACAATTTTTAAAAAAGAAATGGCTACTGTGATATATTTTTGTAATTATATTTAAGTAATATGGAATTGTCCATATTGAAAATCTTTGTCTCAGTGTAATGTCAAACCCTCTTCATTAAAGTTTTGTTAACCCCGAGGGAACCCTTGGATATAGAAATATGACCCAATATTCCAGGCTGCAACCAGGGTACAACCCCTCCAAAACTTGATGTCTCTGGCAGTGCAGGAGGAATGAATACACAACTGATCTTTCGGATGGGATGTAAACCCAGGTTCACTTTTTGGAAGAAATGTCCTGCACGTTAAAGAACACTTGTAGCAAGCTCTTTTGAGTGGTCCATAAGTGATTGGCTGTAAAGCTAAAGTCCCCTCCCCTTTAGATTTAACCCTACTGTTCCAGTGGCAGTTTCCCGTCTTATGACCCATTCCATACCCCCAAAGTAATTATTTATTGACGAACTTGTTCTGGACTTGATATAGCTGAAATATTGCTGAGTAGATATTTATCAATATTCAATCAATTACTCAATTGGATTTTGTCAGAATACTAAACACCACATGGACCTATTCAAATGG
This sequence comes from Modiolus philippinarum, assembly GCA_002080025.1. NCBI lineage: Eukaryota > Metazoa > Mollusca > Bivalvia > Mytilida > Modiolidae > Modiolus > Modiolus philippinarum. The sequence goes on along the minus strand of MJUU01063721.1, from coordinate 8,515 downwards.
CATTTTATTCATCAAAATTTGAAAAGGTTATTGCTACTTTGATCTTTGATATTTTTGAACATAAGTATACGTATGGAAGACGTTTGTTCAGAGGTTATCTCAGACACTCTTTGAAGTATTTATTTGAAGCCACCTGCACCTAGTGCAGGATGGACATATAGGTATCACTATCTGTCCTCTTGTGTCTCTCTGTCTCTTTGTACATCTGTCTGTTTGTCTGTATGGCTCTAAAATTTTTAACATCAGCAACCCCTCCTACACTGCTTGGTACTATCAAACCAAACTTGTAGGAATTGTTCAGCATATATTGCAGATGTGCACTTTCGTTAATTTTGATTTTTAAAAAGATTTTCTAGCTATCTTTGAACTTCTTAGGGTATGCCTCCATTATCTGCAACTCCTCCTAAACAGCTTGGTACTGCCCAAACAAAACCTGCAGGAGTGCTGCAATATTGATGCAGTATATATTGCAGATGTTCATGCATTTTGTTTCTCTTTATTTTTGTCTCGCCCGCGACGAAAGTCACGGAAAGAGAGACATATGCGTTCAAAGTATGACGGCGACGGCGGCGGCGGCGGCGGCGGCGGCGGTGTAAACTTTCATGTTAAGTTTTTGTGATTAGGTCATTTTCTCAGTAACTATAAGTGGTAGGTAAATGATATTTGGTATATAGGTTGGTTTTTGAGTAGTTCATGGGAGTCTGCTATATGGCATTTGTCTGTAACCTCACTTTCACGGTCCAATGAACATGTTAAGTTTTTTGTGCTTAGTTTAGTTTCTCAGTAACTATAAGTGGTAGGTATGTAGTTTGGTCTTAGGTAGTTCATGACAGTCTGTCATATGGCTTTTGTCCTTGACCTCAATTTCATGGTCTAGTGAGCATGTTGAGTTTTTGTGATTAGGTCATTTTCTCAGTAACTATAAGTGGTAGGTCAATGATATTTTGGTTTATATGTTGGTCTTGCATAGTACATGACAGTCTGCTATATGGCATTTGTCTGTGACCTCTATTTCATGGTCCAGTGATCATGTTAAGTTTCCTAGTATCTATTAATGTAAGTTCAATAATATTTGGCATGTGGGTTTGTCTTAGATGGAAGATGACCGCCTGCTATTTGGCTTTAGCCCTTGACCTCATTTTCATGGTCTAGTGAACATGTTTGGTTTTTCAGTATCTATCAGTGGTAGGTCATTAATATTTGCTTTTGTCAGTTAATCTAATTTCACAGTCTAGTGAACATGTTAAGTTTTCAGATTTAGGTAGTTTGAGTTTTCACATCAATTTTGCGATGAAGCAGGGACGGGCGAGACATCAATTTGGGTCCACACTTGTTTATTTATTTCAGATTTTTTTGCTATCTTTGGACTTTGTCATTTTATCTTATTGGAGTCTTTGGTGATGCCTCCATTACCTGCAACTCCTCCTAAACCGCTTGGTACTTTTCAGTCGAACTTGCAGGAATGCTTCAATATATATATTTTAGTTGTGCACCTTGTATTTTGTTTTTATTTCTATATTAACATTTCATGTTGTTATTGGACTTTATCATTCTATAACAAAACATATATAATGTAGGCGACACTTGTGTTCCGTGGAACACCCATGTATTTTTATATTTTGTCAGACTGTTCTTTGTCATATTATCCTGTGGACCTGTTCTTTGCCATATTATCCTATGAACCTGATATTTTCACATTGATTAATCAAATTGTCAACAAATTATTGCAAAGCTCGTCCACATTTTGGTGTTTAACTATGCAGAGTAGAACCATTTAAATTTGGTTGCAGATGCATTTGGTGACTGATAATTACGTCTCAGTGACCGTTGTTTTTAAGCTTGATTGGCTTCCAATCAAATTAACAAAAAATTAATGTCTCAGTCAGTGTATATAGTGGGATCATCTAGCCTTGTATATACATGTATTTCTGATGTTGGTTAGTTAAGGTAGGCCACTTAGGCTTGATAGACTTGCAGTTTCAAGTTTAAGATCTGTTCTGATCTTGGTAACTAAACATGTTTGGATGTTCTTACATGTATTGAATTTAATAACAAATGATACATGAAACACTAACAGTGGTTGAAAATCACAATGACATGCCACAATCCAAAAATGGAACTGCACATGAAAAACACACTATAGGAATTTGGGATAGGGGATAGCAAGACTTGGTACTGGCACTAGAAAAAGCTAACAGTAGGGTTAAACCGCTTTATGGGTACCCAAAACTTACCCTTTCTCTATTCTGTCTTCAAGTAATATCGTAAACATACAAGTAGAACCCAAAACAGGTAGACTTCTAACTCCTAAGACCATGCATGCATGTTAAAAAATAGATAATTGGAAAAGCCTACAATGGCTGAAAATTATAATTAAATGCCACAATCTGCTATGGAAGTGTACATAAAAAACACGAATAAAACAAAAGATAAACGTACACAACGATAGGAACTCGGGATAGCCGGACTTTGTACCGGCACTAGCAAAAGCCAGCGGTAGGGTTAATTCGGTTAATGGGCACCCAAACCTCCCTTTTATATGTCCCGTTCCCACTATAGTTGAATTAACATACAGATAAAGACTACTAACTCCATGACCACAATGTTGAAAGAAGAGAAAATGACGATACATAATTTTGAAAGATGGATCAAGGGGTGCTCGCCGCTACACTGCGGGCTAGCCCTAGGAGCCTAGTCTGCTGGTAAAACAATGTCGCACTACGAAAAAAAAGAACAAACTAATACTTCCCGAAGGGTTTGTTCAAGAGTCATCATATCGGCAGTATCAGTATGTGTGTAAAATTCTAAGGTCACTACATCTAAAAGCTAATTTAACGGATTCAAGCAGAGTATCTTGTCGATATCCCCTATTACGTAGAGAATGAAAGTTACGTCCCAGCATTTCTGGATCTTTAATCAGTTTCTTGCTTTTTTAAATAACATTTTCATAAAAACGAGGATTAAAAATACCCTGAGTAATAAGCTGTTTGCGAAAAACGCCATATTTAGATATCAAATGTTCATAGCTATTATAGAATTTCTTAAACGTATTCAACAACTTACGAAATCTGTAACCCTGTTGTAAGAGTTTGGTTGTGATACAATAAACTGCGACCAAGTTTAGCGTTGACACGTACGGCACAAATAGGTAAACAAAGTATTCACGTGCTTAACAAAACTCTTTAGAAGTTGTTACAATCATTTTCATTGGCAGCAAAATATGTATATAACCAATCGTGTTTTCTGACCATAAGGACCAAAATGACCAAATAAGGAAATGGAATTTACGTTTTACTACCAATAGTAAAACAATAGCACTTGAAGTACTCCCGTATATAATAATCTTTACAAATGGAAGAATAGTGGCAAAAAGTTGCTAGAAAGAAGATTCATGGTGTAGAGGGTAAACCCCTTCTTTTTTTCTTGGAAGTTTTATTCATTTCTTGACGAAATTTGGCAAAATCTCTTCTCCTTGAGCACCATTGCAACACCCCCTTTTTATTCTGGATCTGCCGGTTGAATGAGAGTTTCATATGTAATATTGGAAAAATCCTACCTTGGTGCGATTCAAATGCTTGTAAATTTTTGACAAAATACGCAGTTGCAAAAGTTTTTTTTTAAATTAAATATTTACTCAGAAAAAGATGAATACCATTAAGCGGGAATCAGAGGCAGGAGTTCTGGATATTGGAACCTCCCCTTTTCTGGATTTCCCCTCAATTTCGTGCAGAATTTAGGCAAAAATGTATTTTAAAAATGGCGAAAAATCGACTGGAACTCTTTTCTACCCGTTTTTCCCGGAATCCCATTGGGACCGACTTTTTCGAAGGTTGGGTCTGCCGGTGAATATTGGCTATGGGATAGCTCAAATATCTAAATTTGTGACTGTTAATCAAATTAGATCTTGTAGTTTGTTTTCCGAAATAGCTTGTATTAGGGAAAGTCTTACATCCTACGCGTACGCCAAAGAACTGTATTTTAATAAGATTGTAAGTCCAGGATATCAAAAAAGTTTTTTTTTTTAAGAAATCAGTTTTCAGCGAGATTCTGATCTGGGGAATATGTTGGTGGATAGGTATATTCCATTTCTGCCACCCCCTAAAAAAATAGATAAACAATCATCTAAGAACTTGGTCTGCTTGTTTGTTCTATCTTGCATATTTATCTACTAAATATTANTGTGTCTGGCTTGTCTGAACAGATTCAAGATTGGCATTCAACATTGGTATTATTATTTTTGACTGTATTTGTCAGCAATGGCCCAGGTGAGCGATACAGGCTCTTGAGAGCCTCTTGTTATTCTGGATCTGCCGGTTGAATGAGAGTTTGGAAAAATCCTACCTTGGTGCGATTCAAATGCGTGTATATTTATGACAAAATACGCAGTTGCAAAAGTTTTTTTTTTAAATTGAATATTTACTCAGAAAAAGATGAATACCATTAGCGGGAGTCAGAGGCAGGAGTTCTGGATGTTGGAACCTCCCCTTTTCTGGATTTCCCCTCAATTTCGTGCAGAATTTAGGCAAAAATGTATTTTAAAAATGGCAAAAAATCGACTGGAACTCTTTTCTACCCGTTTTTCCCGGAATCCCATTGGGACCGACTTTTTCGAAGGTTTGGTCTGCCGGTGAATATTGGCTATGGGATAGCTCAAATATCTAAATTTGTGACTGTTAATCCAATTAGATCTTAGTAACTTCCATTATTATGGTATACGGAGATGTGCAAAAAATTCGGGTATAGTTCACTTGCAAATTCAAAAAAAAAAAAAACTCCCGGGGGGGGGGGGAACTTCCATTATTTTGATATACTGGGATGTGCCAAAATTTGGGTATATTTTTTTGCATGAAATATATAAATTTCGGTGTGATTTTTAACCACTTGCATATAAATTTGCATCAAGAAAAAAAAAGCCCCAAAAATGGCAATTATTTATGAGACAGCAGAGTTATTTTCTTTAAATGTACAATAATAAACGTACTTAAAGCTTTGATTCTTTTTTTTTTTAATTTTCATGTTAAAACAATAGTATTTTAATATATTCGGGTCCTAAATTTAATGTTAAATTTTGGGTATGTTTTACGTACGGGAATATATAAATTCGGGACATGTTTTCGTGATCGATTTGGCACATCCCTACTCAAAAAAATTCCAAGTTCCAACCCCTACTGGGACTATACTAGTGCGACAATTGGAATGGGGAAAAACAACATAGGTATCAAAATTGACACAAGCAGAGATAATTATAGGAGTTGATCCCCGTTGTACAGAACAAACATTTCAACTGTCAGTAGATCCAGCCACCCCCTCTAAAAATAATAATCTAATGGCCAACCACAAAACTCTTTAAACATTTTTTTTCAACCTAAAAATAACTTCTGAAATCCAAGATTTCCGCCAATATCCAACAAAGTTTAAACTACGAGCCCTTCAACCTCGTTCAAATATAGTCCTTGGTGGTCTCTCAAAAAAAGATAATAATAATAATAAAAATAAATGGAATATCATCGGTCGATGTTGTATGATGTAAAAAATGTATAATTCATTCGTATTCTGGAGGAATACATCGGCAAACGAATACCGAAGCAAGAACGAGGAAAGGGGAAATTCCAAAATCATAAATCCAAAATCACGGCAATCCACAGCAACACGAATTGAGACAGCATGACAAAGACAAAACAAATAAACAAAAAA
>MJUU01063719.1:0-18108 GCA_002080025.1 Modiolus philippinarum | reverse complement strand
ATACAACAGCGTTAGGGTTATTGTAATATACACTAGGGTTAGGGTTAATGTTTGAAGTGAAGGTTAGGGTACATAAGGGTTAGGGTAAGAGTTATATAAAGTGGGTTAGGGTTATGCATAAGGGTTAATGTTATAAACATAAGTTAAGAATTACTGTTATACACACAAGGGTTACGATTATATGCATAAGGGTTATGGTTATAAACAATAAGTTAAGAATTACTGTTATATATACAAGGGTTAGGGTTATATGCATAAGGGTAATTGCTATATACATAAGGGTTAGTGTAAGTGTTATATACATTAATGTTACTGTTATATACATAAGGTTTAGTGTTATATACATTAGGGTAAGGGTTATAGATGTACACTTTAGGGTTAGGGTTATATGTATAAGGGTTAGGGTTATATACACAAGGGTTAGTGTTATTACATAAGTGTTAGGGTAAAACTATTAGGGATGATACCATTATAAACGTTAGTGTTTGTTTGAAAACTTTAGGTTAGGTTATCATTAATTAATAAATAAAATGATTTTCAAGTGTAAGATAGGTATTATTTAAATCTTTTAGGTTAGGATTACACTTATATTAATGATTAGTGATAAGTTATGGTTCAGATTAGGGTTTTTATTAGGTTAAGTTAGGGTAAGGTAATTCAGGTTGAGAAAAATAAATCATAAAGTTGTTGGGATATCTAATAATTAGCCAAAATAGAAATAAAATAATAAATAAGAGATAAATAAAAAGAAAAAAAAATAATAAAATAATGATAAAAATAATAAATGAAAAATATAATAAATATTAGTAAGAATAATAAATAAAATAATAATAAAAGAAAAAAAAATATAGTGAAAAATAATAAATAAATATTGTAAATATTGTTAAAAATAATAATATTAATAATGATAATAAATAAGTAAATAAATAAGAATATGAATGAATTAAATAAAGAAAATGAAAATTATAATTGAATGATAAAAATAATAAAAGAATTAAAATAATTTAATAATAGAATAATAATTCAAATAATAAAATAGCATAATAAATAAATTAAAAATAAATTATAGATAAAATAAATATAATAAATAAATAATAAATAATTAATTGAAAATATAAATATATTAAATAATATAAAATAATAACAGAAATTAAATGATATTATAAATATAATAATAATGAAAAAATACAAATGTATAATGAAAAAGAATAAACTATAAAATATAAATAAAAATAAATAAATAAAAATAAAAGTTGTCATAGCAACTTAGGTTAGAGATAAAAGGGAGATAACACGAGAATATTAAAAAAATATTCGAAAATAAGATAATAAATATAGAGCAACTTAGGGTAGACATAAAAAAGAGAAAACTCAAAGAAGCTTGAAAATAGAAAGTAACTATGGAGATATAGAAGAAAAATGGTTAGGGTTAGTCATGAACAAAAGACAACAAAATCAAGAAACGAATGTATAAGGATTGAGAGAACACAACATAAATAATATATAATACATTATGTCTAGGGTTAGAGTGGAAACTTAGAACAAAGGGTTAAAGTATGACTTAGACAACATGACATATAAAACACAATGACCAGAGTCAAAATAAAGGTTAAGGTTAGGTGGGTTAGGGTGAGCCATGAACAAAGACAACATTACTTATTTAACAACAGAAAAGTTAGGGTTAGAGCATGGTTAGGGTTAGGATAAAGACGAGACCAGTAGGCAAACCCAAAGTAGAAGCTAAAGTAGAAGGCGAGACATAGGAAAGTACCTTGGATAGTTGTAGGGCGAGACCAAAGTAGAAAGTAAAGTAGAAGGCGAGACCAAAGAAAGTACCTTGGATAGAGGTAGGGTGAGACCAGTGACTACACTATGGACTAGTGAAGTCAAGGCGAGGCACTCAAGACGAGGCCAAAGGTCAAAGGTCAACACTATAAGAAAAGGATTCTAGAGACAATGGTTAAGGTGTAGTAAAAAATAGTTTAGGGTTAGGGTAAAAGCAAGGTCAAAGCTGGGATAAAGACGAGACCTACGGACCAGGCCAAAGGTCAATGACACACTTAGCACCTCGTCAATAACGATTGCAGCGCCCTCTATATTAGCACAAAAATTCCCTCCTGAACTAATTTGCATATTTTACGAAAAATTGAGGGAAAATGAAAATATTTTACAAAGAATGCACTATGGGGGTCCTCTACAAAAGTGGTCTGAGGTAACCCCCTATACTACTGAGGACCTTCAGTACAACATTCCTGTAAAGTTTGGTTGCATTTGCTTCAGTGGTTTCAGAGGAGAAGAAGAAAATGTAAATTTCCCCATAGGGTCCAATGTTAAACTTAGTTCCGCGCTGGCGGCCACGTTTTTTATCGGATCGGAACGAAATGAGCAATCTTTGTAAAGGACCTTACATACATCATTCCTGTAAAGTTTGGTTGAATTTGCCTTTGTTGTTTCAGAGGAGAAGATGAAAATGTGAATTTCCCATAGGGCCAATGTTATACTATCTTCCGTGCTGGCTTCCATGTTTTTTTATGAGATCAGAACGAAATGAGCAATCTTTGTTCAGGACCTTTAGTACATCATTCCTGTAAAGTTTGGTTGAATTTGCTTCAGTGGTTTCAGAGGAGAAGATGAAAATGTGAATTTCCCATAGGGCCAATGTTAAACTATGTTCCGTGCTGGCGGCCATGTTTATAATCAGATCGGAATGAAATGAGCAATCTTTGTTTAGGACCTTTTGTACATCATTCCTGTAAAGTTTGGTTGCATTTGCTTCAGTGGTTTCAGAGGAGAAGATGAAAATGTGAATTTTCTCATAGGGTCCAATGTTAAACCATGTTCCGTGCTGGCGGCCATGTTTTTTGTCGGATCGGAACGAAATGAGCAATCATTGTTAAGGACCTTTAGTACATCATCCCTGTAAAGTTTGGTTGAATTTGCTTCTGTGGTTTCAGAGCAGAAGATGATAATGTGATTTTTCCCATAAGGTCCAATGTAAAACCTAATTTCTGCGCTGGCGGCCATGTTTTTCGTCAGATCAGAAGGAAATGAGCAATCATTGTTTAGGACCTTTTGTACATCATTCCTGTAAAGTTTGGTTGAATTTGCTTCAGTAGTTTCAGAGCAGAAGATGAAAAAATGATTTTTCCCATGGGGTCCAATGTTAAACCCTAAGTTCCGCGCTGGCGGACATGTTTTTTGTCAGATCGGAACAAAATGAGCAATCATTGTAAAAGACCTTCCATACATCATTCCTGTGAAGTTTGGTTGAATTTGCTTCAGCTGTTTCAGAGCAGAAGATGAAAATGTAATTTTCCCATAGGGTCCAATGTTAAACCATGTTCCGTGCTGGCGGCCATGTTTTTTGTCGGATCGGAACGAAATGAGCAATGGTTGTTAAGGACCTTTAGTACATCATTCCTGTAAAGTTTGGTTGAATTTGCTTCAGTGGTTTCAGAGCAGAAGATGAAAATGTGATTTTTCCCATAGGGTCCAATGTCAAACCTAAGTTCCGCACTGGCGGCCATTTTTTTGTCGGATCGGAACGAAATGAGCAATCTTTGAAAAGGAACTTCCATACATCATTCCTGTAAAGATTCAGTAGTTTCAGAGGAGAAGATGAAAATGTGAAAAGTTTAACGGACGGACGCCAAGTGATGGCAATAGCTCACACTGAACCTGTGGGTCAGGTGAGCTAAAAAAGAAAAAGACAAGTGTTTTTGAAAGTAAATGTTGAAACAATCATTGTTACTGTAAAACACCAATAATATATGGTTGTTAGGTAGAATTTCAAAAACTACAGGTTTCTGAGAATTTCAGAAAATTTACCAAAATTAGAATCAAAGATTTTTGTTGAAAATCATCATTTTTACTGTAATTCCAATAATTCCTCATGAAAATATAATCCTCAAAATAAAAATTATACATAGAGTTCCAGTCGTTCTGATGAGGACTGATTGTTTTACATTTTTGGCCCCTTAAGGGCATGCCCCCAGGGGTCATACCAAGAGTCCGCTATCATCAGTGGAACTTGCATACAAAGTTTCAGCTTCCAAACATGAATACTGCAGAAGATTTCGTTTATTACTGGATATCTCGAAGTACAATTTCGCTCATTTTCGACCTGAGGGCAAATTTCAAAGTTCCGAAATCTTCGGCATAGACAACTTTTATAGTATAACTTATACCCTTATTACAAGGTTTCTACGATTTAAGGTGTAAGAGGAGTTCCAGCTAAATCGATTTTTTAGTTTTTTGGACCGCATAGAGGTATGCCCTGAGGGGTCATACCAAAATTACGACACCCTCTGTGAAGTTGCTACATAACATGTGAGTCGATTCCTGAGATTCATCTTTCTAGCCCAAATGGTCTTAGATATTTCCTAAAATTATTGGATATCGCGAAAATTCGTTTTTGCCCATAATTTGCCCCTAGGGCGTTTGACATAAATTCCGAATCCATAGTGGGCTACTTCAGATCACACTCTAGTATGGTGCCAAGTTTCAGATTTGTATCTCTTATAGTTCTAGAGCTATCGAGGAGCATTACAAACGCACTAAAGTACGTACGTACGTACATACGGACTTACATAATCCCCAGCTTTCGCTAAGCGGGGGGGGGGGGGGGTATTTAAAATGAATGTGGACACAGCAATTTGCATGACACAATAAGGACACTGACTCATTAATTAACTGGACATAAACCAGTGAAAATAAAAATTACTCCTTTTAATCCCTTATCGATCGGAAAGTGCAAGTGCTAAGCAAACTCTGCTGACTACCAACTAAAGGCTTTGAAAAGAAAAAATAAATGGATTGAAATCAAACGAAAAATAAAGATTTCACATATTTTGAAATATTGCAATTTGGAAGCTTTGACCCCTTATAGCTTGGAAACTGTAAGAGCTACGCAAAATCTATATTGAATACAATGAAAAAAGCTCAAAATGAGAGAAATCAAAAGAAAAAATCCCATCAAAATCTGATGAAAAATAATTATTTCACATATTCCTAAAAATTGCAGTTTTGGTCCCTTTGATCTTTTATAGCAACATAAAATCGGTTGACATATGACTGAAAGCTTACAATGAGAGAAATCCAAAGAAAAAATTTCATCAAAATCTGATGAAAAATTGAGATTTGAATTCACATATTTCTAAAATTGCAATTTTGGCCCCTTTGACCCATAAGTTCGGAAACGGTAAGAGCTAGGCGACATCCGTTGGCATACAATGAGAGCAATCAAAAAACAAAATATCAAATCTGATGAAAAATACAGATTTCACATATTTCTAAAAATTGTAATTTTGGCTCGGAAACAGTGAAAGCTATGCCAATTTCGCTGGCATGCTACTGATATCTTTCAATAAGAAGAATCCAAAGAAAAAGATCCTATTGAAATAAGATGAAAAATAAAAATTTTGGGTATTAAATCTGCATGTTTCCAACTTTGGCCCCAGTTGGCCCCTCATAGCTGGGACAGGAAACAAGTTATCAAAACTCTGATAGTGCAGCACTATGTTGTTTTTTCATCAGGAACCCATTGCAAAAAAAATGCATTAAAATCGGACTAAAAAACAAAAAAAAACCTTAATTTTTTTAGATTCGCCCCCTTTGAGCCCCATTTATTTCATAAACGGTAAATGCGACGTGAAATCCATCGGCATACCACATATTGGAAAATTCCTCTGGAGTACACTGAATAAACCCCATCAAAATCCGATAAACAATAAGTATTCTACAGCCCAATACATGAAAACACCCAATTTGGACCTTTTTGGACCTTTTCTTAAAAACGAATGGGGCCAGTATACCCAAAACCAACCAAGCCTTCCTTATGTGCCAAGGAACATTGTGTTAAAATTTCAGAATTCTTGCTCAACCAGAACTTAAGTTATCCCACGGAAACGAAGTGTCTACAGACGCCTACGACGACGACGCCGCCCCGACGCCTCTAGTATCATACCAATATACGACCTCAAAATGTTTTGCGGTCGTATAAAAATCGAGACTAAATATTACTCTCAAACTGGACGAAACATTATCAAATGTAACTTAAACTTAGATTGGTCATTTTTCTCAACCGATTGAAACATTATTCAACCTGACTAAACCAATTATAAGCGAAACTACCGTTCGCCGAGAACTCAGCATACCAGGGGTGTGGAAGTGGGGGTGCACGAAAAATGATTCAAGACCATGTGATATAGTAATTAAATTGTTCATATTTGACATTAGTTTAAATAGATTTATATCAATGATAAATGTTGTAAAAAAGGCCAACAAAACTGATCGTTATGAACTATCTAGCCTGGGATCCTGACCAAAGTTAGTGCGCCGACAGCAAACGGACATGGATCCCTAGGCTTCAGGTATGCACGAATAGTTTTTTCGACACTTTTAACAAGGTCAAGTCCTCGGACCTTGTTTTGTTTCCTAGTACAGTATCTTTGTCACCCTTATACTGTATCTAATACGTCTCAATCGGACCCGGTCTCCAAATCATCTGTAGTGGGACCAGTTCTGTCTGTGAATCGTGGATGCAATCAAGTTCTAAAATGATTCCATAATCAAACCACATTTATAATTCATAATATACAATAAAACCACCATCAAATCAGATTTTCGTCAATATTTTGCGGATCGGATCGGGGGTTCAAGGTTGAACGCTCCTCCCTTTTTGTGTAAAAAATCAAATTTCATGCCTGCTAAAAATGGATAAAAACTGGCAAAAATCGACCGGAAAGGAGCTTTCCCTAGAACCCTATTGGAATCCCGGTGTATTTTGTGGAAGGGGCAAGACTTTTTAACTTTTTTGAAGCGTTTTAGAAACAGATATGGCACTTATGTGGATTGGATCATTTTTTTTCATTTAAAGCTGAAATATTGCATCTCTTCATATCTCTTTTTTGTAAGTCGGGAAAGTAACAGTCGACATTCTGAAGCAAATGAAGGAAACAGACAATATTTGCTTACATCACGTTTGGTGGGTGGGGCCTATCGACCTCTTCATCAAATATAATTTGAAGTTTATATTTCTCTTAATGTCTGCTACATGTCACTAGACCCAGTCTCTACAGTTAACTTTTATCGATCATAAGCCATGAAAATGTATCTATTTTTAATCGTTTTTAACCGTGGTTAACGTAAGAATACGGTGCTGGTCAATTATTTTCAATTTAAATGTTCCGGGTCTCGACCTCATAACGTGAAGATGAAATCACTGCACGTAATGAAGAAATGACCACACGTAAAGAATAACTCAATGCAAGAAAAGAAAACAAAATGAAAAGTAAAAGTAAAGATTATCGACACAACATAAAGATGAAACGACATCACATAATTAAAAAATCACTGCACATAAAGACAAAACCAAATAACGTAAAGACTAAACCACACAACGTAAATATAAAACGACATAAAGTAAATATAAAACCACAAAAGGTTATATAAAATGACATAAAGTAAAGACAAACTGACAGAACGTAAATACGAAATAGCATAAAGTAAATATGTAATCACAAAAAGTAAAGATGAAATGAAAGAAAGTAATTACAAAACCACAACATGTAATAAGAAAGTGACAACATGTAAACAAATATCTACATCATAAGACAGCTGTGGCGTTCCATACGCTAGAGGCGTTGAATTACGTACACTTCGCCTAAAAGCAGTTTTAATCTGTTCAAAAAGAAAAGTTGGAGTCATGGAACTTGTCTGCATATTTCGCAATAAAAAGGTTCGGTTCCAGCAGAGGAAACGACGAAAACTTTCCGATTCATTTTGGACTGATTTTCAGACATACGTGGAGAAAGCGTGTTTCTTGTTCATGTTCTTGCTCGCTGTGGTGTGCATCCCTGTTTCCAAAAACTGATTTTTTTCATTGTAAAATTTTTACCTATTGACTTTCTTTTTTTAAATTGTTAAATATTTATATAAATGATAATTATTAGAATTAATATAAAAATATTGAAACATGTCAATATGACGACGACGGCACCGCCACAATCATTTGGCTGTGCATCGTGGTAAAATACTATCATTATTATTTAAATTGTTTGATTGTATTATCATTTCTTACGCATGAAATTATTAAAATGGGTCAGTTGGGTCATCTTTCAGTTTTTTTTCTCTGAAAAACGTGTATAATGCGAGTCCATTCCTTGTTAACATTGACACACGCATTTTATTAAGTATTCCTAGATTTTTACGTAACTCGACGTTTAACTTGATAGTTGAAATTATATTATAATCCATTTTTCGAGTTGACTCGAATATTAACTCGAACTCGACTTTTAACTCGAACTGTAACTCGAACTTTAACTCGAACTGTAACTCGAACTCGAACTTTAACTCGAACTGTAACTCAAACTGTAACTCAAACTTTAACTCTAACTCGAACTCGATGGTTATCCACACCCCTATGAAACTAGGGTCAGGTGACTTAGGTTGATTAGCTTCTTTATATGTTTCAATGTTTTTTATTGTTTGTCACAAACATGGCATGTTTAATGACAATAAAGAATTTGAATTGATAATTCGATTGAAAGGGTCAATCCCGCAGCTTGTTTATATCCCATTGAGACTCAATTAAAGACTTCTATTTGTTTGATATCGTCTTCTCTTAAATTACAAAATGTTTCAGTTAATCAATTGTTGAAACGAGTAGTATAGTTCTAGAAAATTTTTGAATTACCTCTCTTTGTGTAATATTTGGTATTAGAATCGTCCAATATCCTATTTAAAAAAAAATGAAATGTTGTAGGGAGTAATGCGCCTAAATAACTTGTGCTAAAAAGGGGTCGAGTACGATGAACGAAAAAAAATGGCCCTCTACGATGTACGAAAATAGCCCAAAGATGAAATTGTCTTGTACATGTACGTTGTGCGAAGCATGTTTTTTTTAAATACTAGTCTTGTACGATGTATGAATTGTACCTATTACGACATTAACTCTCCACCACCCAACTTTTGAGGTAAATATTCACAAAACATTATATGTTGCAATATCAATGTCCATACGTTATTGCAATACTTGTGGTACCAACAATTATTTCAGAGTAAAAATTTTTACGGATAAAATCTAGGGTAGGTGAGGTAAGAATATCCTATATCATAATGACATTACTGAAAGATATGACGTGTCTGTGTCCCAAATGAAAACGGACATATTCAGTTAGATTTTACTTCCTCACGGATTCGGCATTAACGTTTTTGACTCAATCCTGAATTGACTCCCTGATAGTGTGACGGGTACCGCTAGCGGAGCAGGACATGTTTACCCTTCTTGGGCACCTTATGTTACTCCCGGTTTTCTTGGGAGCTCACAATATGAGAGCCTTTTTTTTTAATGTCGTCTTTTTATTTCCGTGCCTTATGACTGTCTCACGTCCTTGTTTTATCTTTGGTTTTATGTGTATTCGTGTTTGACATGTCTGTTGACTCGACAAATATGATTTCAGCCAAAAAGAGTGACTTCTTGACAGTGACTCGATATTTTTGTCTCATCTGCTACGAAAAGTCGCATAAGAAAAACATAGAAATAGCAATTGGAAGCTATTGAGAATTGAGATGTAGCCTTGCTCGACATCTAGCAACGAAGAATTCCACTCATTGCTTGGTGCTACTACGTATTTGTGGAGACCTTGTCTCATTTGCATTTACTCCATATACTTTCAAAGTTAATGTGAGAAGAACCGAACTAATGAGTAACACCGGACATTTCATTTGTAATATGACCGTTGCCTCACGGGTGGGTTGAGATCATGTTCACCCTTCCGGAACACCGAATGATACTCATTATTTTCAAAGATAGTTCACACTGTCAGTGCTTATACCTGTGATGTCTATTACATCTAAGTTTAATTTGTCATCGTCGGTGATGTCTATGATACAGATTTGTCTTTGTTATTGCTTTATACTAAGAGATAAATATAGAATCAACAACTACATCGAATGGGAAACGACACTTCTATACTAGAGATAGTTAAATTTTGAAATTTTCAAACGCGAGGCTTGCCGAGCATTTAAAGTATTTGAAAATTTATCTATCGAGAGTCACAATAGTAGAGTCGGAAAACGGCAGACATTTTTGACGTCACCAATCACTTGCCCAGAACAACATTCTCTCTAGAGAGGAGAAACGATTTCTCCCACCTTTTAGCAAACGTTAAAACAGGGCAGAAATTAGATAAGGATGCTTTCAAAACTTTTACTTTGGTGCTGTTTGAATGTCTCAGAAGTAACTTGTACCAATATTTTTGTCTAAGGGCTAGGAAATAACACTTACCTATCAGATATTTGGCCACCTCTTTTCAGGGTATTTGACTTCCGGTGCCATATCTGGAGCAAATCACGCTTACCTTTAAGGGGTTCACACTGTTTGTCACCTAGTTTTTGTAACGTTCGTGTTATTTTGATAATTTTGTTTGTTTTTCTATTTTATCGCCGTTTGTGTTACATCTGAATTTGCAAGTTTTTGGATTTTTATGTATTTTCACTTCGGCATCCGTTTGCTATGAGGAAACCACAGAAACATCCATATTTCTTTTCACCGTCAAAGATGTTTCAATTAAGAATTGAATGCATTATTTTGAAGTGGCACATTTTTAATGAAGCGCGGTAGCGCTTCATGTTGAAAATGTGCGCCCGGTCAACACTTTCATAGTCCCTATGAAACTTCAAAATAATGCATTCAATTTTTATAATTACATTTTAACCGAAATATAAAAAAAGACAATTTATTCACAGGAAAGCACAATATGTACATTGGGATTCTATTTTTACAAATTAATCCGCCACGTGAACATGTGGTCAAATGTGTTTCATGCGGCGAGAGACATTTGCGCTTTTTGAAAGGACATTTGCGCTTTTTTAAAAGGACATTTGCGCTTTTTTAAATGGACATTTGCGCTTTTTGTAAAAAGGACATTTGCGCTTTTACAAAAAGACATTTGCACTTAATTTTTTAAACTGGAACTACATATACTTTTTTCAGATGTACGTCTAAATATCAAAGCTACAGGTATTGGCCAAAAGCACAGTTGTCAAAGGTCACTACAATAATATATTCTATAAAAGGTCTATTCTAACTGAATATGTTTAATTCTTAAGTGCAAAAACAATTAAATTGAGCTCTACTTTATTCCGTCATGCACCTTTAAAGTGAAAATAACATTCAAATATGTAATGAAAAATGCTTGGCGAGTTGTAGAATATAGTGAACTTGGAAAAAATATATAGTGAACTTGGAAAAAAATCTTCGTCATTTATACCTCACTTGCTGTTTGAAGATAGGTAAACTGAGTTAAAAAAATAAAAGCGCAAATAGATGTTTAATTTAAGACAGGTTTGGAAAAAATTAAAGCGCAAATGTCCAACTTCTAGAAGCGCAAATGTCCACTCGAATTACAGGTAAAAAAGCGCAAATGTCCTATGCCAGTTTCATGGGAATTGAAACTTCACGGTGATATGCCACGTGATCAGTGTTCACCTATCAAATTGACTGAATTCAAATGAATATGCATGAAATGTAAGTATCAGTAATTGCTGTTGAGTTGCTACCTGTTAGTACCGCAATGGAAGGGGGAGGTTTGGAGCACCATACAAACTGGTTTAACTTACCATTGGTTGCCTATGTAAAAAATAAGAAACAGGTCTCGAAAAACTGCCATATACAGCAAAATAATATACTATACAGACTTCATTGTTGAGACATTGTGCGTATGGGTAATAAAAGATCAAATTCTAATTTACAAGTAAGAACAAAGAATGGCACAAATAAATTGAAAAACCTTGGTATCGATTACATATAGAATCCACAAACGCATCGAATGAGAACGATATTTCTACACTAGGGATAGTTAAATTTTTGAAATTTAATTATCGAGAGTGTAAAAATGTCGTTTATCGCGAGATATGGTTGTGGAGTTTGTTTCTTTAATGATTTCAAAAAGAGTTTGACCCTTTTTCTGACAATTTGAAATAAATTTGATCTTTGAGCATGATGTCACCAGGTATGGACGCCTTTTTTCATGGCGTCACAATGGTAAAGTCGGAAAACGGCAAACATAATTGACGTCAAAATTGAATTTTAACCAATGAAGTATCGAGAACACTTCACGCACATGTCGGTTAACATTTTTCTCCTATGACCTGAAATTGAAGAGATCAGCATAAAAGGGTTAGAGAAATGCAAATTAACTACAAGGAACAAAATAGGGTTTGTATTAGGAAAACAAACTTTCACAAAAGTGCAATACTTGGTCAACATTTGTAAATACTTTTTTTTCGTTCTGATACTCTATTTTCTGTTTAGGGACCGACCATTTAACCTGAAGGGGGTTATGGTTTTTTTTCTGGACAGAAAATTTTTTTCGCGCTTTGCGCGAAACAAATTATTTATTTTTTGCACGCGTATCAACAAAATATTTTTTTTCAAAATTAACATTATTTTTTTGGGCAGAAAGCCTCATTCAGAAAATTTTTTTTTCATCATTTTGGCAGCCAAAATATTTTTTTCACATAAAATCAGATCCAAAATATTTTTTTACAAAAAAACCATAGCCCCCCCCCTCTTCAAGTTAAATGGTCGGTCCCTTACATAGGAAATCCTTTGAGTGCTTATGATCTTCAAGAAACAACTTCTTTTTGTATCGAAGTAGATGAGTATGGATTTTGTTAAAGCTTGATTAAGGTTGTACAGGGGTTTGCGCATTTGACAAAAAATGTAATTCGCCATTGGAATGTGGGCGAAAGTAAAATTTATCGAATATGCCACTTTTATTGGGTAAGCATGTACATGTAAAACCTTTTCAAATACTTGTTCTATGTAGGGGGATAATTTGCAAAGAAATGATAGGGAAACAAAATTTCGCCATTTATTCAAAAATAAGTTTTGTGATCCAAAATCTTTTCATGCAAATAGAAGGCAAGTATATTCGCTAATAATTTACCATATAAAAATAAATCTATCCAATGTAATTAAAATATATTTAAATTTTGTTGAAATTTGCTAATTTTTCCCATCTTTCAATCAATGTATTATATTGTTCGAGATAAGTATGCATTTTCCTATTTTAAAAGATATACTTGTGTATCGTTTTTATTGATTAACAAGGAACGGATATGCAATAGCTGGTTAAAGAGAAAATTTCAGGTGCATACAAGAGGTCCTTTTTAGCTCACTGACCTACCTGGAATAATGTATAGATATGCCGAGCAAAGACTGCACTGATTTTGCAACAAACATGGCCCCAGCACGGAATATGGTTACGGTATGGTATTGGAATAGCTAAAACATATACTCTTTTGTAAAAACATCGTTTGAGTAGTTCTCTAAAAACTTTAAAAACATAATGAAAATGCATTTCCGAAATTAACGTTAGATCCTGATGCAAACATTGTTGTAACGCTTAATTGTTTTGGTCATAGAGATTTATTTAACTATCAGCAATGTAGTGACAGAGTCATATGTTGGTACCATGTACTTTTTTCTAATTCCAGAAGGGGTTGTGATTTTAGAATTGAAAAAATAGTGACTGTCTTAAAATCACGAAATTGAATAATGAGGGGGAGCCGACCCTTTTTCGAGATGTCGGAATTAGAT
Source organism: Modiolus philippinarum (assembly GCA_002080025.1). Lineage (NCBI taxonomy): Eukaryota > Metazoa > Mollusca > Bivalvia > Mytilida > Modiolidae > Modiolus > Modiolus philippinarum. The sequence continues at coordinate 4,502 of MJUU01063719.1, read as the reverse complement.
GTTTTTAAGCTCGGGATTTCGGGATTTTTATGATTTATGCCCGGAATTTCGGGAAATAAGTTCCCCGGGAACCGGGATATCACCAGTCTATAAGTTTCTTTGTGGATTTCGGGATTTAGAAAATATAAAGTCGGGATTCCGGGATGAGACCCCCTCCGACTCCCCCTCAATAATGTCGTCTCCAGGAATTGAAGACTGGATCTCTAGTTCTCAAGCCAGCCACCTAACTGATTGAGCTGAAGAATCATTAAATATCATTTACACCCTTGTTAAAAATAATTCTAACATGGCTCTTGGTAATCGTCAATCAGTATAATACTCGATAACCATACATTTTGCACATACGCAAATGGTATCAGAATATGCGTAACAACAATGTTACTAATTTTGTTTCTCTTAGTCTCAAAAGGGTTGAGAACATTTTGAACTAAATCATGCAATTCAGACACGTAAATGTGTATTGTTTTGCTTTCGATTTGAGCTTGCGTCTGTTTGAAAACGCCAGAATGTGCATTGTGACGTCATAGATACAGACAACAATGGAGGCAGGAAATCCGCCTTCTCTTAGGTCGCTTCAGAATGGAAAATTCCATTTTCTGTCGTACTAGAATCGAAATGATTCATGCAGGTATATTCTTGTTGCCATCTAACCATGGGCTTGGCCTTTATATTCCTAAATTTAACCCCTCGCTAACGCTCTGGGATAAATTCAAATATAAAGTCCCAGCCCGTGGTTAAATTTCCAATAACCATATACCTGCTATGAATTATTTCTTAAATCATATACCGTTGTATATTAGCATGGTATTGTGAAATTGTTATTCAGTAGACTGCCGAATGTGTAAAGTAGTACTGCAACTTTGCACTTAGCTTTGAATTTTTAAACACGTTCGGAGTTTTTCAACAAGTATGTGATATACAACAAACGCTTAGTTTTATAGTATTTGCAATTTGGTTAACTTGGTATAGTCTTTGCATTTTTAATGCAAATTCCACTGTCTCTTTACTGAGACTCATGCAATGAGTATGTTGAACGATAATTAACACCATTTCAAATAAATCTAAGTTCTTTGACAGGGTATATGTTTGCTCTTCGATTTAGATTTAGATTACTGTTTAGATTTCGATTACTGTTCTAATTCAGCTGTAATTAATCTTTGGTCGATTTCTGGATTTCCAATGTTTTGATTTTATCTATACTGAAGAGACATAAGTTGTCGAAATGGCCATATGTAGAAAGTAAATTATTACAGTAACTTCGGTTCCATAACGCAATGACAGACCAGTTATAACCACTGGTGTTTATTGTTTACAATGTAACTGTTGGATTAACATGGGCCTTGTTTACTTAAAGGAAGAAAGACAATTTACGCTGCGCTATTTAATCGCGCATTTGAAAAATAAAGAGTCGGATACAAGTTAGGTTCGGGAGAGTAATTTGAAAGCTTGTCCTCTGTGACGGCATAATTGACTGACAGGTGTGAAACGTCATATTTTGCCCATTTGGCAGCGAATTTTTTCCCGTTTTTCTGGAAATAATGTTTATTCCAGAAGATTGATATTTATATAATAGTAACTGATGTATATGGCAATATCGCCCGGGAGCCATGGTATGGACCAGAGGAATGATATGGCCCAAGCCGAAGGCGCGGGCATATTATTTCTCTGGTCCATACCATGGCCTCGAGGGCAGTCTATTTACGAGATTGCCGTATACATCAGTTACTATTGTGTTTATTGCATTGAATAAACCGAATAAATGACATTGTTTAGTATTCATTTTTTTTTATTTTTCCGTTTGAGAGTGTTTAAAAGCGTAAGGTTTTTTTTTCTATTTTATTTATTTACAAAATGAAAAACAGCAATCCATGTAATTATATATATCTAAGTTAAAATATTCCACTTCTGTAATCATCAGTTAACTAGTATTCCAGTGAACACTGTTAACGTTGTTAAACTAAATTCTTCTTAAATTGACGTCACAATTCAACCGATCGGTCAATATCTGGTATTGACTGCAACTACCGGTCCATATCTGGTATTGACTGCAACAATCGGTCCATACCAGAGTTTTTTGGACCAATGGCATCTATACCGCACGATAGAGAATGTCATGTGATTGGTTTAAGGCCAATATAATTCCTGATTTTTTACTGATATGCAATAAAATTGGTTACTTAAAGCAAAATCTCTGGATATGAAAATTAGTGTATATCTACCTTATTCATAATTGAAATATAAAACCGAATTATATTCTTGCCTTTGATATTCATTTCAGAATTTTCGTTTGAAATTTTACTTAGAAAGAAAACTTCAGATATTGACATCGGTAAGTGCAAATGGCTACGATAGCATTCGCTTTCATTGTGTAAAACAGTAAGTAGCTGATCTGAAAAAAGTTTGAATTAGCCACTTAATATGAGTAACAAACTGAAAAGTCTTCTCTCTTTGTTGAGTGTAAAGTGATCAAACTTTTGATCGAAAGTAAGAACAATAAACACAAGTATCTAGTTTTAAAATGAAAGAAACTTGGTACTGTTTCTCTATAAAATGAATACACAGAACCAAAAAGGTATATCTTAAACAACAGTACCAAATGTAATATTATCTAAATGACTTGATCAATATAAATACATATATCTTTTTACTTTGTGCAGAAATTCTTGGTATACTTGTTCGTCACAATAAGGATATAAAAGGTGTAACTATAGACGATACAGAATATTTAATATCTCAGTATGCAGACGATACCTCATTAATTCTTGATGGTTCGCCAGACACTTTGGACGCATCTCTCCGTTTATTACAAAGATATGCAGATATGTCAGGACTTAAAATAAATTTAGACAAGAGAGAGGTGGTGTGGATTGGAAAAAAAAGGTTTAGCCAAGAAACTATGTGTGTAAAGTGGGGACTGAAATGAGGTTCCAGCAGATTTACTTTATTGGGAGTTAAATTTTCTGTGGATCTTAATGAGATGGAAATCTTAAATTATATTCCAAAAATTAAAGAAATTGAAAATATTTTTAGACAATGGTTTAATCAAATATTGTCTCCAATTGGAAAAATAACAGTCATTAAAACTTTGGTAATTTCAAAATTAAACCATTTATTCCTTACAATACCTTGCCTAAATGACAAGTTGTTGAAAGAATTGATGGGTAAAATATATTTCTTCATATGGGATGGCAAGCCTGACAAGGTCAAGAGAGAAATCCTCTGTCAACCATATAGTCTAGGGGGTTTAAAAATGTTAAATATTGAGATGTACATTAAAGGCTTAAAATTAACATGGATAAGGAGAATATTAAATGGCAACACAAAGTTATCAAAATTATTTTTCTTCTCTGAAAATATTAGTATAAAAAGCTTATCATACGTAGGTCCTTTTTAGAAACTTAAAAATCCATTTTGGGATGAGGTGTTTACTGCGTGGAATGATCTGCAGAAAAAGGAGACCTTTACAAATAAAAGTAATGTGGCACTAACTACTATTTGGAAAAATAAACAAATACAGATAGGTAATCATGATGTATGGTACAAGGATTGGTCAAATGAAGGTATTTGGCTAATAAATGATTTGATTGACGAAACTGGAGATTTAATGACATTTGCTAAATTTCAAGAGACGTACCGAATTAACACAAATTTCTTACATTACCAAGGGATAATTTCAGCGATAAAAAAATATTTAAAAACACTTAATCTTTCTGAAAATAATTTGGAAAAATTACATGGTCCCCTGGTACCAAATAATGTAAACATATTTTTTAAGTCTCCCAAAGGATCAAAAGATATGTATAATGTGTTAATCAGTCACATGATCACCCCTAATTGTGAAAAACAATGGTCAGAAAAATTAAATAAAAATTATAACTGGAAGCATATACATGCTTTACCATTCAAGACAACAAATAGTTCTAAATTGCAATGGTTACAGTATAGAATTATCCACAGAATTTTAGGAACAAATGATTTTTTGTTTAGAATAAATATAATATCGAGTAATAAATGTAGCTTTTGCTCATCTCAAGTTGAAACAATTGAGCATATATTTTGGACATGTGATAAGACAAATCAATTATGGTCAAACTTAAATAAGTGGATTTTTGAAAATACAGAAGTAATTCTCCCAATAAATTTAGAAACCATTTTATTTGGTTTGCTAGAAAATCAGGAAACAAATTATGTCAAAAATCTAATATATTTGCTATGCAAATTCTATATATATTGGACAAAGCTGTCCAGAAACCAGATTAATATTGCAGGGCTTAAAAATTATTTAAAAGCAAATCTTTTAATAGAAAAAAACATCTTTTATAAAAATAAAGAGATTCTAACGGCAGATATTTGCTGGAACCCCTGGTCCTCAATATTGAAATGAACTAGTAACATACTTCAAAAGTATATTGCAAGGGGAATGAGTGTGTGAAAGAGATTAGAGTACATGAGTTGGTGGGTCAGTGCATAACTTTATCTGGTTGATTTTTGGGGCACACCAC
>MJUU01063716.1:59562-72413 GCA_002080025.1 Modiolus philippinarum | reverse complement strand
CAAGATGTAAACATTCATTAGGACACATGCATTTTAGGAGAGGCGCACAACCCGGGCGTACGACATGTACAAAGTAAGACAGGCTCCAAGGAATCAGTAACCATAATTGCATGTGCAAATTCAGTTGGAAATATTATGCCTCCCCATATCATAGTAAAAGGAAAGAAAAACAGGCATTGAAGTCTTGGGACACCGAAAATGCTCCTGCAGGTGCACTTATGTCCGTTTCAGCCTGACAGTGGATGGACCAAGCAGGTACATACTTTATCCTATACTACATTGATTTAACGACACTCATATGAGAGTTAAGAATGTATTGTATGGATTTTTGACTTAACTACTTATCTTGTAAGACATTGGCTTTGTATTTCAACATTTCTTTGTCTAACATTTCGGTATATCTGAAAAGTTTGTTGCTACTTTATATTAAATATTTTCACTTATATAGACATTGGCGGATCCAAGGGGGGTTCCGGGAGTTGGATCCCCCTTTTTTGGACAATCATGTATTTTCTAATGAATATTCTGATGTTTTACTAAGAAATACCCCCACAATTTTCGAGCCTCGCTCCGTTCGGCGATATTTTCTTTCATTTTAAAATTGGTACCCCCCTTTTCAAAATCCCTGGATCCGCGCCTGATAGATGTATGAACCGAGTAATGACCACAATCGGACTTGTTTGGGACAGTCGAAAACACACCACCTTGGTCGACACAGGAATCCGGGTCCGTTCGCCATGATTCACGTTCGCCCTATTACCTGTACGCCCTAATACCCGTTCGCCCTAATACCTATACGCCCTATATATTCGTATTAATCAGGTTTTAACAAGATTGTTGAGAATAAACATGTAATAAAGCAGAAATAGTAATTCACTTGCACAATTTAAAAAAAAATAAATAAAATAAAAGAGCATTGGAAGCGAGACAATATGACGATATGGTGGATGAACAGCAGAAATCAAATATAAAAAAAAGGAGAGTTTATGTATACATTATCCAGAACCGGGAAAAAACATTATCCCATGTTACTTACAATGGAAATTTGTTGGCATTTTTCTTAACCTCCTAAACATTTTTCAACTGTACGAAACCATTCGTCGAGAACACTGCTTACTAGGGGTGATTATATGTAAAGGTGCATAAGAACTATGATGTACAAAGTATTATTAAATTATTTTGTTTTTAGCTCACCTGGCCTGAAAGGCCATGTGAGCTATTTGCCATCACTTTGCGTCCGTCGTCGTCCGTCGTCCGTCGTTAACTTTTTCAAAAATCTTCTCCTCTGAAACCACTGAGCCAATTTTTACCAAACTTGGCCTGAATCATCACCAGGGTATGCAGTTTCAAAATTGTGTTCGATTAGTCCGAAGACCAAACAACATGGCCGCTGTTACTAAAAATAGAACATGGGGGGTAAATTGCTGTTTTTTGCAAATAACTCAAAATTCGTTACATATATCAAAAATCTGACAGCATTAAAATTATCAGCATGGCAAGATCTACCTGCCCTGCAATTTTGAAGAAAATCCGAAAACCCATGTTGGAGTTATTGCCCTTTTTCCGTAAAATTTTCAAAATTTTAATATTATTAATATTTTGTTAGGAAAACTATAACAGATAGAAGTCAAGTTGAAATTGCAAAAATGTTCAGCATACCAAGATCTATCCCTCTGAAAATTTTGAAGCAAATCTGAATACCCATCTTGAAGTTATTGCTCTTTATTGTCAAATTTTTGCTATTTTATACATTGTTCGTCTAAAGATCAACTCCTCTGACACCGCTGGGCAAATTGCATTCAAACTTGGTCACAATAGTCCTTGGGTGGACCACATTAAAAATTGTGTCCGACATGTCCGCACCTAATCCAAGATGGCCGCCAGCGGGGACCATAGATTAACATTGGACCCTATGGGAAATACATTAAAAAATCAAGTACTTTGAAACCGCTGGGCCAATTGCAACCAAACTTGGTCACAATAGTCCATGGGTGGACCACATTAGAAATTTGTGTCCGACATGTCCGCACCTAATCCAAGATGGCCGCCAGCGAGGACCATAGATTAACATTGGACCCTATGGGAAATGCATTAAAAAATAAACCTCTCTGAAACCGCTTGGCCAATTGCAACCAAACTTGGTCACAATAGTCCTTGGGTGGACCCCATTCAAAATTGTGTCTGACATGTCCGCACCTAATCCAAGATGGTCGCCAGCGGGGACCATAGATTAACATTAAACTCTAAGGGAAATGCATTAAAAAATCAAGTCCTCTGAAACCGCTGGGCCAATTTGAACCTAACTTGGTCACAATAGTCCTTGGGTGGGCCCCATTAAAAACTGTGTCCGACATGTCTGCACCTGACCCAAGATGGCCGCCAGCGGGGACCATAGATTAACATTGGACCCTATGGGAAAAAAAATCAACTCCTCTGAAACCGCTTGTTTTTTTTTATTTCAAAAAGTGTAACAGATAGAAGTCAAATGTAAATTGCAAAAATGTTCAGCATATCAAGATCTACCTACACTGAAATTTTGAAGAAAATCCATAAACCCTTGTAGGAGTTATTGCCCTTTTTTCACTGAATTTTTTAAATTTTCGTATTTTTCATCTATCATTTCCAAAACTATAGAAGATGAAGGTTTAGTGTAAATTGAAGAAATGTTTGCTTTGCTGTGGCGACTTCAAAACTGATTTTGAAAATTGTTCCTTGACAGCCATTTTTCAAATGGCCGCCAAAAAAGGCGGGAAAATTCAACATTGTCCGATTTCAATGAAATTTGGTTTCCAAATAGATCTTGATGTTGCGAGTTCAAAACCAGTGTTGAAAATTGTTCCTTAAACGCCATTTTCAAAATGGCCGCCAAAAAAGGCGGGAAAATTCAAAATTGTCCGATTTCAATGAAATTTGGTTTCCAAATAGATATTGATGTTGCGACTTCAAACCGAAGTTAAAAATTGTTCATTGACTGCCATTTTCAAAATGGCTGCCAAAAAAGGCGGGAAAATTCAACATTTTCCGATTTCAATGACATTTGGTTTCCAAATAGATCTTGATGTTGCGAGTTCAAAACTGATGTTGAAAATTGTTCCTTGACAGCCATTTTCAAAATGGCCGCTAAAAAGGCGGGAAAATTCAACATTGTCCGATTTCAATGAAATTTGGTTTCCACATAGATCTTGATGTTGCGAGTTCAAAACCGGTCTTGAAAATTGTTACTTGACCGCCATTTTCAAAATGGCCGCCAAAAAAGGCGGAAAAATTTCAACATTGTCCGATTTCAATGAAATTTGATTTCCAAATAGATATTGATGATGCGACTTCAAAACTGATGTTGAAAATTTTTGTTGACTGCCATTTACAAAATGACGTCTCGACTTCAAAACTGGTGTCGAAAGTGGTCCTTAGCAAGACCGTTTTTATAAAAAAAATCCTTACAAAGAAAAATAATAAAACATGATCGGACTTTAAAAACAGTTCAAGATATTGGAGGTGTTCGACCTACGAAAGTGTGAGAAACTGAAGATCAACTGTATAACTTACATTGTTACCTTGATTGTGGCAACTGAAAACCAGGTGAGCGATACAGGCTCCTGGGAGCCTCTAGTTTTTCAACACATGCATGTTTGCACTAGTAAACAATGAAAAGAAATGGAGAAAATGGACATGAGACAAAGTCTTTAAATATACATGCTTAACAAGCAATGGAACAACGCTTTTCAAGTATTGTTGTTCTTCATCTTAAAGTCACCAAGTATGTTTTTTTGCAAGTTTTTTCTCATAATGTGATTTGAAAGTTAAAAAAACGTAACTTTTCCTTGGATATCTTCCTTAAGTTTTTTGTTAATTTTTTCACGGTCTTTTCAGGTTTTTTTCATATTTCTTATTTGTAAAGCACACTCAAGATCAAAGGAGTTAAGCTCAGTGTGAAATAAGCTTCCTTTTATGTCTACCAGTTCCTTCTTGCATTGTACATATCCAAGCTAATCATTAATATAAATCTATCAAAGACAATTAAACGCCAATCGGTATAATTGTACCTGATCAACATTTAATTACATTAAGGATGGTCACTCCTCAGGTTTTTGAAACTGTCTCGCACTTTCGGAATTCTCATATTTTATCCATCATGATGCATTAGAAAATTTTGCACACTGATCCCCAATTTTCTTTTCAAAATATTTTTGTATACATCTTGAATAAACTTCTGACAAAATTTGATGAAATTCTTGATATATCTTCAATGTATTTCAAATGTCGATTGCCTTAATGCAAAGTAAATGAAAAATCTAGAGGCGTTCGGTTTCCCGCCAGCATTTAAGGCACTTTAATCTCAAAAACGGGCACACTTACCTATCAATATTTTTTGCTTAAAATGATGTATGATCAATTATGTTCTAATAAATAAACATACTGATTTCAAATCCTTGACATTCTGAACTTGAGGAGTGACCATGCATCCTTAAGTAATTTAGACTAATGATTTATAAATAAAAGAAATCAAATTAGGGACATTCATAAATTTTTTATCCCTTGTGACTAAATAATTAACATATTTGAAAGTTTGAGATTGACTTCATAACTGAAAATTATAATTTATACCTAAGTTATACTTTATGAAAAAATAGGGCGAACGAACTCTAGGGGCGAACGGACCCAGGGCGAACGAACCCAGGTCGAACATGTAATTAGGGCGAACGGACCCGATTCCGTCGACACAGACCATACACAACAACATCTGTAAACGATGTATCCCACAAAGACACAACAAATAGTTCCAAAGAGCGAAATTCCTCTTTTTCCGTGGAAAACAACGGTAGTAGAATACCGAAGAGATAAGGGATGTAGTTATTTCCAAAATTCAAATATAGAGACGTGGCTAAAACGAGAATATGCAAAAACTAAGAAAAAACAAAGGCATGAGGCAGCAACAATCATTAAAGCACGGAAATTGTGAAATTCTATGAAAACCGGGAACTTGGAAACTTGTTAATGTATAGTTTATAGAAAAAAGATGGTTGAAAATCATAGCTAAATTTTTTTGTAAAATAAATGTATTCCAAAGTAGGCCTACACAAATTCTACTCTAATTTATCACAGTTCCAACCTCACTTAGTCATGGGAGATAACTCTGGATCTCGTGTTCAGACAAATTGACAATAAAATGGCCGACAGGAGGAGACGACCTCATTCAGAAGGCGAAAGTGACGAAGAAAGCACAGAAACAAGTAGCAGTCAAAGTCCACGGAAACCTCGACAATCAGAATGTGTTAGTTTTGCTACAGAATCATTTACAGTGCAAACGCATGATCAGGAATTCCTGTGACAAATTTGACGCATGACCGACACACACTCAGACTCGAAGAAGTCTCATTCATTCAGTGATTCATTGCATTTTATTTTAACCCATATAATGCAATTTATGTTTTTTCTTTTATAAAACTGTTCTAGCCATGCCTTACAAAAATAGAGCATAATTTAAAAATGGACAATGATCAATTTCATTGGGTTCAAACGAGGATGTAAATTTCAGAAAATATGAGAACGAGACAACCCTATTATCTATGCATCAAGTTTCTCTCAAAAGGTAGTTCTGGCAGTCTGAATTATAGTAATTGTTCAGATCCCAATACACAATTAAAGAAAGTCAACAGAGAAGTCCCTCCAGCATGTCCAGCTGATCATTGACATGAGGGGGGAGGGGCAAGACCATTTTTTGGCACGTCGGGAATTTGACCATTTTTAGCTTCGGGAAAACGGGATGGCTTTTTTTTGGTGACTGGAACTTGGGATGAAAATGCGATCGGGACACAGGAAAGGGATGTTATAAGACCAGGAAAATCAGGATTTTATGGTAAAATTGATCGGGATTGGCAAAAATTGGTTTCTTAAATACAATCTTCTGGGATCAGGACTTCTTGCAAAAAATGTCCGGGATTTCGGGATTTCCTAATTTTAATGACGGGAAATTGGGATGAGACCCCCTTTCAACCCCCCCCCTAACATGATTAAGAAACCTTAACATCAGGGGAAGTGCATGACAAATAGAGAATATCGGACACCCAAGAGTAAGATTTCTAGTCTCGGACAAAGCTTCCTGAATCGGAGATGATTGAAATTATACCAAAGAGTGTTTTAGATTCTCTTGCCTCGCACTTTCGACGTGTTTGATTTTGTTTCTCATTGTACTTATTCTTTATAAAATCAAGGATGTATACTGAGAAGGATATAAGCATCTCAAAATAAATTGGAAATAGATTTCGAGGTGTGAGATTTTGTCAATTTTTGGACACTATATCTTTAAAATATCTTTAAAGCATTTAAACAACACCAGTATAATAATGACATGAATGATAGTCACAAAAATTGTTCTGGCAGTGCAGTAGATGCCACATTTTACTAAAATATAAATTTTGTGAAATTCTGTGAACTTTTCAAGCCTTTAGGTGCAAATTGTGTTACATTTTACTAGGGGTGTAATGATATATCGATATATTGCGATATTTTTTAACAAACTAGGTATACTGGTACGACGGAATCCAGCGTATCGATACGTATTGTTTTCTGATTTCTGCTGAAAATTCAGAAGCAGTACCACCTAAATTCTTGAAATTTTCGGATTTTTGGTATGGAAAAGTCAGAAAAACACTCTTGTCTCACTAAAGGAACATTTTACTATTTTGTCACATAAAATAGTTAAAAGAAGAAGATTTAAAATATAATCAAATCTAGAAATCAGAAGACAATATGTATCGATACATATCACAATACACTTGCCCTGTATCAATATATCATGATACAATATTTTATTGACGATACTCATCCCTACATTTTACCAATCTAAACATGAAGTAATAAACATGATAAAAGAATCAATAAAAATATCTTGATTACAAATTTCAATCACCAGATCTAGATCACTCCCTATAATCATGATAATGAAACGAAATTTAATGTTAAAATGTTTCAGCTTTCAGAAAAACATCATTTTATTAAAATCCATGTATAACTTTTTCAGTAGTTAGCTGTAAAGTAAATGCATATGAAATGTCCCACTGTCCATAGATTTTAAAATGCAATATCAATTGTGTATGAGTTGCATAGCCTTCTTATTATGAATCCTAGCTAATATACACCAAAATCCACACATGCATGACAGAGGTGTCGTCCTATTTGTCTGTTTACACTAGAAGTTACATTCTTTTGTGTAACATCCTGAAATTTGGAATGTAGATCCGACAATGGCAAAGTTTTAACGAAGATTTTTCTGGTATATACTTTAAAAACGGCTAAACATGCTAAATGAATTCATAATATGTAGGCGTAATACTAGAGCTGAGTATCATGAGGAATCTCATGATACGATACGTATCCTGATATCCGCATGCCATACGATACTATCACGATATGTATCATGGTATTGTAAATCTTGTTTCCTTGACATAAATAAGGCAGATTATCAAGACTATGAATTGCATTGTAGAATTGTTTTAATATTTGAGCCATGTCCCTGTTAACTGTAATTAAATATTATTAATTATATCGATTTATATAAGCCGTGGGAGCATTCACAATTTCGTTTACATCTATGAGTTCTGCCATATTGGCGCCAATAAAACGCAGATCGGATCAGGTGCGGTTGTATAAAACAAAGCCGTTTTCGGTATTGCGATTCCGGACCAACGATGGGATACGGGAATCGTCATCACTTTGGATCGATATCGATTCATCGATGAATCGTTACCTCTCTACATAATACACTTATGATCGCTAATGAACACTGGTGTAGACCACATACCCAAATGTGCAATACACAATGCTCAGTCATATTTGCCGGTAGACACTGTGACAGTGCATGAAGTAAAAAAACTGATTGAAAAGTTGAAATGCCTCAGAAATCAAATGGCATGGTAAAACTTGCGACAGTATACACATGGTACATGCATATGGTTTTATTCTAGAAATAAAATTGTCCCAATACATATAGAAAGTTCTATTTATACACGTGAATCCAAAGCTGTTTGTCAGATGTGAAAATTATCAATCAGCACTTTACTTTAGTCATTGAATAGGGAATGTCAAATCTGAGACATGCGAATAAAGAATCATGCTTCCATTGCATGACAATGATTTCAATGGCCTATCAAAATGTTGCACTAATTATTTATCTCATCCATTTTGTCTTGGGAAAATTCTCAAGTGATGTCTGAGGAAAAATATCTGATGATCCACCCAGCAAATTTAAGAAAATATTTGAACTTAAAGGAAACAATTTTTTTGGAATCTAGGCCAAAGATTTTGATAGTATAGACTGGAAGTACATGTACATGTATATTTGTCCCAATTTAAAAAACTCTTTAGACAAAATGTTAGATGGTATGATATTCAACTATTGTTAAAAGTTTACTGATGTAGCTGGACCATCTAGCTTTGTGTCAAGGAACACATGGTACATGTATCTGTTCAAATTTCTTATTTCCTTGAGATAGCCCATTAGATAACAATTGTCACCAATTGGAAAACATGTATCAAATGATATGTCAACTGCAAATCCTTGTTTTGCATTAGTACAATGAAACCTTTATTAAAAAACCTCTAAAACTATTCTACAAAATGTATATAAGGGATAATGTCTTAAGGAGGTTCGCTCCTCATGTTTTGGGATATCTGTCAGATTTTCGGAATCCTCGGGTATTATCCATTTGAAAGCATTATAATTTTTTGCCCATTGACCCCCTTATTTTTTCCATATTTTCATTTAATACATCTTTTTGAGCATTCTGTAAAAATTTTATTGAATTCTATTTATTCTGTCACATTCATTCCTGGTTAAACAGTGCCAATGTTAATCCTATGAAAAATCAGAGGAGTTNTAACAAAAAATCATGTTTATTGGAAATCCTATTTATTTTCAAATTGAGTGGCGAACCCCCTTAAGGTTTGATATTCACAAGGATAGTACTTTCTACTTTCGGGTAAAATTTGTAGCTCACTTCCCCGAACGGGAAAATTGGTCAAAAAGTCAATGTTGAACCCTGTTTTGTCTTGCACTGATCTGCTGATGAGACATCTATTTAATTTTTGCAATTTTACAAAATTCCAGGTGACAAACTTTGGCTGAGAAAATTCTCCATTGTAATTGACAAATTATCTACATGTAAGTCACTGATTTTGCAAAATTTGACTGAAAAACTTGAGCAGGGCTCTACAGTAAGGCTTGTCCAACTTGTCCCTACAAGTCTAAATTTGAATCGTAGAAGTGAAAAAAAATACAAAAATACCTAACTTGCATAAAAAAAAAACAGTAAATTTTCTTATGCTGTACACATCTGTCGGTCAAATTTAGAACTTCTTGCCCACAGAACAAGTGAAAAATTTAAATAAAATGAAATTCTGCACTGTTGGGGTTAGAAGCAATTCATTTCAGACAAGTAAAGCTTATGTTAACTTGTCCAATGGACAAATCCAATTCAAAGGTAATGTAGAGGCCTGCTGAAATTCATAATCCAATGGCAAATTATGTATTTATTGAACATGTTGAAGACATAAGCCACATGCATAAGTTAACCGAAATGTCAGTAACAATCAACTGCTAGAAGCACTTTCATTGAATAATCAGTCATGCTAGTAGCACCTTTTCATTTAGAATTTTCTTATATTACAGGAAAGTGAAGGAGATACAAAAGAAGTGGGTATGTATATGTCTTATTTTGTTGCACAAAAATAGTCTTGGTAGTCAGTATGTTGGTTTGTTTTACAATTTAAGTGGATATGTACCGGTACACATATCTGTTATGTTTTGTACAGTACAACCAGAAGGTACATTTTGTAGTTCAGGGGACTAGAAATAAAAGTATAGATTTTTATTATTTTACTGTGATTGAAAGTTTATTAAATTCACTTAAAAATTTTAGTAACAAATCAATAGGCCAATTATTTGGTTTTCCAGGAGAAATTTCCAAAACTACTAAGAATTTGACCTTTTTAATATAGTCTATATACTAGTACATGATATAGAGAGAAAATGCAATTTTAGGATTTTTAAGGTGGTTATCCACCTTATTACAAAGATCTGGTTCTTTTGCTTTTTACATGATATACTTCAAACTGCTATAAGCTATGGCTATGTAAGCGATCAAAACAGCAAAATACCCACTATTTAAGTACTTTTAATGAAATAATTACATAGATCTTGTTAATTGCCACATAATAACACGAACTCTGTTGAAGCGTAATGAACATATGGTCTTCAGATTCTGATATTTTGTGTTAATCGGCTGTGTGTATTAATTTCCATTGCAGTCGAATCTTGTTGATATTATCAGCCCCTTAAACATGTTAAAAACAGTTGCTTTATGTAATGAATTATATTTGAATGCATATCTATTTTTGATATCGCCGTATAAGTGGATTTAATGTCTTTCCATGTGATTAACACACTGTTTTGTTTACAAATGTAAATGCATGCGCATGATTAGGTTTTAAATAATGTTCGGAACTTTTCTTTAAAGAGACTGAAAATTTGAACTTTAAGCAGTCATGCAAGATAAATGCTGAAGAATTCCCAAAGTTCTATTAGGTTTACTTTCACTCTCTGGGTAATCTTCGAGGAGAATGTAGCCTAAACTAAAAACGCTGCGCCTATGAGTTGAATAATGGTTATTTATAAGAGTAATAGCATAGAAAGTACATGTATACCAGACCGAGTTTTGGATATATTTTTAGGACACTTAAACTTCGAAGTGGTTAATGCAATTGCTGGTGCTGATGCCAACGATGCAAATCACACGTCGTGCATCCTTGAAGTCATCCTTCTTTCTACTTGTTAGAGCTTTCATTAATCATGGTTACTTTGAATTCTGTTTTTAACCGGGTTTTCCATCGGAAAAATCCGGTTATTGAAATGGTGAAAATGGTGGACGGTGGGCGGGCGGGCCGCTGCCAAATGGGTACATCATTTGTCAGGAGCAAATCTCCTACAGTATTCGACACAGGGAGTTTTTATTTTGCAGATCAATTGTACATATATCAAAGGTGTGCATGGTACTTTGATTTTGATTTTTGATAATTTATGTTAAAAATATCAGTTGTTGAACTTAGTCATTTTTACGTCAAATTTTTAACAATAGGGTACCCCCTTTGTCCGAACAAATCTCCTACAGTATTTGAGACAGGAAGTTTTTATTTTGCAGATCAACTGTACATATATCAAAGCTGTGCATGGTACTTTGATTTTGATTTTTGATAATTTATGTCAAAAATATTAGTTGTTGAACTTAATCATTTTTACGTCAAATTTTAAACAATAGGGTACCGCCTTTGTCCTGAGCAAATCTCCTACAGTATTTGAGACAGGAAGTTTTTATTTTGCAGATCGATTGTACATATATCAAAGGTGTGCATGGTACTTTGATTTTGATTATTGGTAATTTATGTCAAAAATATCAGTTGTTGAACCTTAGTCATTTTTACGTCAAATTTTTAACAATAGGGTACCCTCTTTGTCCGGAGCAAATCTCCTACAGTATTTGACACAGGAAGTTTTAATTTTGCAGATCAACTGTACATATATCAAAGGTGTGCATGGTACTTTGATTTTGATTTTTGATAATTTATGTCAAAAATATTAGTTGTTGAACTTAGTCATTTTTACTTCAAATTTTAAACAATATGGTACCCCCTTTGTCCGGAGCAAATCTCCTACAGTATTTGACACAGAAGTTTTTATTTTGCAGATCAATTGTACATATATCAAAGGTGTGCATGATACTTTGATTTTGATTTTTGATAATTAATGTTAAAAATATCAGTTGTTGAACTTAGTCATTTTTACTTCAAATTTTTGACAATAGGGTACCCACTTTGTCCGGAGGAAATCTCCTATAGTATTTGAGACAGGAAGTTTTTATTTTGCAGATCTTTTGTACCCGTATCAGAGGGTGCATGGTACTTTTATTTTCCTTTTTGATTAAAATTCAAGTTGGGCTGAACTTTCAGAAATAGGCCAGTTTAGAGGGTTTAACATTGAGAATTTTAAGTACATTTCAAATATTCAGGGTCAACCCATGTGTAATATATACTGTCCATGTTAAAGAAAACCAGGTTTGCTGTCACATTGACAGCTTTCCTCTTGTTTCAATTGGGGGAATAAAGAAATACAATTGTGTATAGTACCTCCAATTCCTGGATCAAAGGAGTTTGGATGGAGATAAAACACCGTCTTGTTTGTCACACTAAGTGGACAACCATTTGATTTTCTGTGAGCAGGAACTTGGGTGATTTTGTAATCTTGGTGCCAATGAAAATAGATATTCATAAATCCTACTTGTCATGAAAATGAATAATTTAATTTTGAAGAATGATTTTTTTCATGTGTTTTTGTTGCAGTTGCAAATAAATAATCAGATGCAACTTTTGGTGAAAATAATTTTCATGAAAATAAATAATTTTTCCAGGCAAATTTGCCCAAGCCCCCTGAAAATCAAATGTTAACCCCCTTCAAGCAAACTTAAATCTGGATTGCCATTGATCATGTTGATCAGAATTAATCTTCGGTCAGTGAATCCATTATCCATAATAAGATTCTGACTAATTAGTCCCCTACCGGCTTCGCCGAAGGGGACTTTAGGTTTGTACTCCGTCAGTCCGTCCGTCAGTCCATCACACTCAGTTTTCCGGACTTTTTTCCCATACTATATGAGATATTTATCTTATATTTGGTATGTAAGTCAACCACCATGAGTTACAGATCAAGTTCGAGTTTGGTTCCGGTTCATTGATTTTGGAAGGAGTTATGGCCCTTTAACTTAGACAAATTTGGTAAAATATAGGTTTTCCGGACTTTTTTT
>MJUU01063716.1:45207-59068 GCA_002080025.1 Modiolus philippinarum | reverse complement strand
ATTTGCCCAAGCCCATTGAAAATCAAATGTTAACCCCCTTCAAGCAAACTTAAATCTGGATTGCCATTGATCATGTTGATCAGAATTAATCTTCGGTCAGTGAATCCATTATCCATAATGAGATTCTGACTTAAATTACTTACTTACTTAATCCTCTTCGTGCTTAGATGCACATAAGGCCATCACCAGTTGTCTCCATAACTTTTTGTCTTGTGCCTTCTTCTGTACTTCTGACCACGACATCCCCATCTCCTTTAACTTGCCCTCCACTGTACGTCGCCATGTTTCCTTTGGTTTCCCACGCTTTCTCTTTCCTTTTGGTGTCCATCTTAGTGACACTTTGGCGATGTTGTTTGGCTCTCTTCTAAGTATGCCCTAATCCACTTCCACTTTCTCATTTTTATTTCATCACTTATGTCTTTTTATACCCCGCCACACTTAGTGGCGTGGTATTATGTGATACCCTCAGTCGTGTGTCCATCCGTCTGTCCGTCCGTCTGTCCCCCCGAAGGTTTCCGACTGATAACTTTTGAATGGAATAACATACAGTCTTCAAACTTGGTATGTAGCTTGTTCACCACAAAACTCAGGCCGAGTTCGAATATGGGTTCAGAGGTCCAAGGGGTTCTGGAGTTATGCCCCTTGATACTTCGAAATTTTGTGGAACGTGGCGGGGTATCATGTAATCCACCATTACTATTTTTTTGTTGTCATTTTGTACAGATCTTGGTTTGAACTTTTTGGGCCAAAATATCTTGCAGATTTTCCTAAACAAGTATTGTGGAATGTGGCTAATTTGTTGAAATCACTCTGAATTATTCTGCAGCACTCGCAGCCATAGAGCAATACTGATTTTACATTGCTGTTATATAATCTAAGCTTGGTCTTTCTACTTAGTGATGTTGATCGCCAAATTGGTCTTAATTGGCAAAAGGAATATCTTGCTTTGCTCAGTCTAGCTTTGATGTCCTTACTAGTGCCATTGTCATTACTCATCACGCTGCCCAAGTATGTAAAATCTTCAACTTCTTCTATGTTTGTGTTGTCAATCTTAATGTAATGCCTGTTTGTGTTATCATTAATGTCATGACTTTGGTTTTCTGGGTGTTTACTTTAAGACCTAGTTGTCTGGCAGTTGTATTTAAGTGGGTTGTTTTTTGTTGCATGAGGTCTCTTGTATTTGATAGCAAGCAGATGTCATCTGCGAAGTCTAGGTCTTCAAGAAAAGAGCATAGGGTCCATCTGATACCAGTATTACCATTTCCCAATGTAATTCTGACTTATTGTTTTACATCAAATATTGCATGAGCTGTGAAAAAATTGTTGTTTCTAATTGTTCCAAGTATTGATACTGTACTGGTAAGTTTTCCCTTAATTTGAGATCACAATCTCCATGATTGAGCTAAGCTACACATGATATATTCATTGCTGACAAAGCCAGCCACCCTTTAGTGCAAATGTAGTATAAAGTATGTTTAGGAAGTCTGTTTGGAAATATTAGATAAAAAATAGGGATCACAGATCATATTTTAGATTAAATATGAAAATGTGACTTTTCCCTTATTATTCCTCAATGATTATTTCCCCTTTATATAATGGCAGTTTTTCAAAAAGTGACACATTTGGTGTACTGGCAGCATAAATATTGTTCATTTTATTTTATTTCATTGTATTTATCAACATGATCAACATGATCAATAAACATGGTATTTAAACTATTCAACATGTTCAAATCTATTCCTAGTCCACCCTAAATGCAACTTTTCAGTATATTTGCTATACATCAGTGTACATGTTTATCTATACAGGGATGCAAATTACCAGGGGCCCAGTAGCCCAAGGCCCCTAAAAATTGACCCGGGCTACTAAAATTTTAAAACCAGTAACCCAGGTGGCTACTTGGATATCCTGTAATTTCGCTTGACAATACATTACTTTGCTAGTAAATTTTTGGTTGGGCTACTGAAATCTATTTACTAGGGACCCAGCTGGCCACCTTGCCAATACAGTCAAACCTGGTTTAAGAGGTCACCCAGGGGAAGAGAGAAAATTGGCCACATAAGACAGGTGGCTGCTAAATCAAGGTTCAGTTAACTGAATTAAAAGGAAATGGGAAATAAAATTGTGGCTGTTAAAACAAGGTTAATTATTGCTTAATAAAGGTGACCGCATGGGCAGGTTTGACTGTATTTCCAATGTTCATCCCTGCTATATATGTTTGATATATAAAGTTTAAAAAATATTTGCCTGCCATGCTCAAAATTAGCTTGCCTCTGAAAGATGGGCAGTCTGGAATCAGTTGTGAGCATGGCACTTCTATGAGATCAATATTTAATTATTATCTTTTGCATCCCGGTAAAACCCCATATTGATTGCTTATAGAAGTGCCATAGTTGTTTTATTATGTTTGATTGACATGGCTTTACTCAGTGAAGACAAACAAAAGAGGAGTGGTATATCTGTTGTTGGTGTGAAGGGGGTTTGACCTGGAAATGTCAATCAAAGTTATTTAGCAATATATGATGATTTATCATGATCAACTGTGCAATATAATGTTTTTTTTACTGAGCAGGTACACATGATAATTTATACAAGGAAACAAATTAAAGTACAAATACATTTGTATAGTAATACACAAAATTTGTACATATAAGGTTTTGATTTTCAAAAGAAAGGGGTACAGTCATATCTAACAGGTTTGTTTATACAAAATAAGTAGGCACAGGCACATATCTGTAAAATTTGGGTATACTTCAGATTTGAAAACATTTTGTTGGGTTTGGTTATACACAAAAGATGTTGATACATATCTGTTTGGTTAAATGAAATAACTAAATGATTTAGTAAATACCGAAGTTACTGTGAATTTATTTACTGCATATGCGCATTTCGACAACTTATGTCTCTTCAGTGCAGATAAAATGTGTGTTTGGAAGACCATAAAATCAAATATGTTAAAAACTGATAGAGAACAAATACCCAATATAGTCTAAATGTAAAGCCAAAATCAGCTAAGGACAGAGCTTTGCGTTGGAGATACCCCTTAGTTTTCAACGAAATTTACAAAAATTTAGATATTGCAAGGTTCTTAATCAAATCGGCTTTCGGTTTAGCACCGAAATACTGACTACTGGGCTGGTGAATACCCTTCGGGGACTTATAAACAGTCCACCAGCAGAGGCATCAACCCAGTGGTAACAATTAACTAAATACCGAATAAGAAGTGGTTTACATACATGTATTTGCCAAGGGACTGGTGAAAACAGTTCTATCTAGAGGGGTGTTTAGTTATCGAGGTCATACTACTCTGGTGAAACTCAAACAAAAGGATGACATAAGGGTTTGAGCCATTACAGTTCGAGCAATTGAAGTTCAACAATATACTCCCTTCTCACTTCACCGTGGGTTCCACTTCTTCATGGTATTCACGTTCATTTCAACCAGATTTTTAACTGTGACGTCACCGTTACTACGTAGCTACATACCACAAAGATATGACCTACCGGTATACTACTTGACAGATGTAGAATCACAAAACACATGTAAACTAAATAAATTACAAATGTAGTCCATCAATCAAATACTACTGAACAATTTTACAATAGTATTAAAACAGAGCGATATGTTTATTGTAATTTTTTATCCCTTATTTTACAGAGGTATCTGACTATGAGAGTGCCACTGAAGATAATGGAGACAAGGAGGAAGAGGTTTGTACCCACTGATACAGGAATTGATAAAGTATATGTATCTACAAGCAAGAATTGGCTGTGTGACAAACCTGAAAATCATTGACCTGATACAATTCATCATTTTGCATTCGGTCTGAAATTTGGCAATAATGGGATGATGAGTTGTATCTGTAATGTGATTCGCAGGTTTATTGAGCAACCACTTCCTGTATGCCAATAGAGTAGATTCTTTGTAATCGGACATGTTGGATATAAATGAAGTGAATACATCGGCAAATGGAGTATTAACCATTCCATATATGTTTGGTGTATTTTTAGCGCACCCCATGAAGTGAGGGTGGCTTATGTGATACCCCTAGGGTCAGTGCCTGCGACGAGTGGTGGAAATATAGAATCCACACCCGCATCGAGTGAGAAACGATATTTCTACACTAGAGATAGTTAAATTTCCAAATTTTTAAACGAGAGGCTTGCCGAGCGTTTAAAATAATAGAAAATTTAACTATCGAGAGTGTAGAAATGTCGTTTCTAACGAGATACGGTTGTGGATTTTATTTCTCTAATGATTTTAAGGAGATTTTGGACATAAACATGACCCCCCTTTTCTGATGATCCGAAATAAATGTGTTCTTTGATCGTGACGTCATCAGGCATGGTCGCCTTTTTTCATGACGTCACAATGGTAAAGTCGGAAAACGGCTAACATTTTTGACGTCGTAATTGAATTTCATCCAATCACTTGCAGAGAACAACATTCTCTCTAGAGAGGAGAACAGTATTTCTCCAACTGTTCAAGAAACGTGAAAACAGGATAGAAATTAGAGAAATCTATTCTTGCTAACTGACATGTCCTACATCAACCATATTGGTATGCATGATGCATTTAGGGATGACAAATGCAATTTATATTTTTGATGCTGTCTTTGACCTACATTTTTGGCATGAGCAATTAGGTTAGGTATAATGGTCAAAGTTCATTCCTGCTTACTGACATACCCAACATCAACCATATTGGTTTGTATGATGCATTTTTGGATGACATGTGCAATGCATGCATAAGATGCTGTCTTTGACCTACATTTTACGCATAAGTGACTTGGTTAAGTAGAATGGTTAAAGTCCAGGATGCTGTCTGTGACCTACACTAGGCATGAGCCACTTTGTTAAGGTGAATGGTTAAGGTCCATTCCTGCTTATTGACATGTCCCACGTGAACCATATTGGTTTATAGGATGCATTTCGGGGTGAGTGCTGCAATGAAAGCTTGGATGCAGTCTATGACATTGATTTTACGCATGAATGAATCTGTTAGCAAGAGTGATTATAGTCCATTCCTGTTTACTGAAATGTTAGGCATGTGGCAATGTTGAGACAAGGTGAACTTAACAGGCTGTGGCTGCTTAGGTTTCTCTAGCTGGTTGAATATTGGATAGAGAACATATAACCATTTGGCAATATATTCCGATACATGTATTACCAAATGGTTATTAGGGGATATTTAATGACTTAACTGTACTAAATATAGGTTTACTGAACAGCTGAATACTCGAGGTAATCGAATATTTTTGTTTGATGTTTTATTATCCAATTACACAAAGTTTACTGCATTTTAAAAAATGTGGTAGGCTGGCCCATACTGTGTAGTGCTTACAGTCATTATATGTATATCACTTACAGTAATTATAGTACCATAACACAATTTTAATATTCAGGGCTGATGGACCCATTCTAGTTCAAATTGGGAATATTGCTATGAAAAAAATCAGGATTTGGGAAATGAATGTATGAATGCTCAAGGGTGACTCCAAGATGCAACTTTATAAAAAACAATATAGGATGAATGAAAGGATATGGAGTAAATGCACATGAGACAAGTCTTTACAAATACATAGTAAAAACAAGCAAAGGAACAATGCTTTAATTGGTGTTCTTCATCTTAAAGTTACCATAAAGCCTTCAACAATGAGCTTTGTATTGTTCTATTGTTTGGATGTACTGAAGTTCCTTTGAATTTAGATTATGCACATGGCTATTTTGCCAACTTATGTCTCTTCAGTGCAGTTCAAATCAAATATTTGAAAAATGCATAAAGTGAAATATATGTGAAAAGCTGATAGAGAACAAATAACCAATAGGATCCAGCCACAGAATCCAAAATCAGCTAAGGTCAGAGCTTGGTGAAAGGGAAATATGTGCAGTCTAAGGTCAGAGCTTGGTGAAAGGGAAATATGTGCAGTCTAAGGTCAGAGCTTGGTGAAAGGGAAATATGTGCAGTTTTAACTACAATTGCAAGCTTCTGAATAAAATTGATTTTTGGGCAAGGGCAGAAGTACTGGATTACTGGATTGGTGAATACCCTTTAGGACTAGCAGCACACCGGCAGAGGCATTGACCCAGTGGTATTAAGTAACAATCCAACGTAGTTGCTGCAAATTTAGTTTCTGCATGTGGCCATTTCGACAACTTATATCTCCTAAGTGCAGATCAAATCAAACCCTTTAATTGTAGGATGATGAAGAAGAAGAAACAGATGAAGATGAAGATGAGGATGATGATGAGGAGGGAGAGGAGGATGAGGAAGAGTATGAAGATGAAGATGTAATTATAGAAGAATATGATGAAGTCAGGGAGGAAAGACAAAGTGGGGATGGAGAAGTAAGTTTGGAATGCATTACAGTGGTCCCTCTATGATAAGTCCCCTCCCCATAGCAGCCCCCTCCCTATAGCACAATATAGTTTTGTGCTTTTCAACTAAATTGCCCCTTCCAGCAGAGACCAACTCCAACATAAGGCCAGAAGTTGTTGTAATAGGGACGGCCACACAATGGAGGGACTAGTTAAGTTTTGAGCTGTCTAGGAGCATGATAAAGATTAATTATGATGGACAATTTTGGACCAGTTGCAACTATAATTTTCATCATTACACAAAAAAGTTAAATAGTCCAATGGACTTAAGTTTTGATCGTTGAAGGAAAAGTGACTGTTGATTAACTCGTTAAGGAACAAGTTCTGAAGCTTGTTTAAACCTGCATTGTTCGTCACTCATGACATTTTTATTGATGTTCACCACATTCGATTAGTATTACTGTAAGTACATGTATTACGCATATCAGTATAGAATCAGGTTAGATAACTCTCCGGATAAAAATCTGTGACCTTTTGTTTTGAATTGATATTTTATTGTGAAATAATGTAATTAAATGTTTGATATAGGTAAAATATTTAATTTAGGAATGTTAACATTCTTTCTGCACACTGTTTGTTTATTTAATATTTGGATATAAAAAATGCCAGATTTTAAAAAATTTCATATGATGGTAAATTTCCATAAAACCGCATTTTCAGTAGGTTAAC
Organism: Modiolus philippinarum; assembly: GCA_002080025.1. Lineage (NCBI taxonomy): Eukaryota > Metazoa > Mollusca > Bivalvia > Mytilida > Modiolidae > Modiolus > Modiolus philippinarum. The sequence goes on along the minus strand of MJUU01063716.1, from coordinate 52,022 downwards.
TTGGGAACCCACTAAAACCCATCTAGCATATGGCAGATTTATACTTCACATATCTGCAGTGCAAATTTTATTACAATCGGACCTATGGAATTTTTTGGCTTTACTGTTAAAAATGTAAATTTTTGCAGTTTTTGCGGGTGGTCTTTTGATTTTGACTCGAGTTGTGTTCCTTTGGCCACATATCTTTAGTTTTTCCCACTTTGAATGTGCTGCCATCTCGTGTTAATTGATATACCTACATGTATGTTTCATTGCCATTTTGAAAAACTTTGTTAATTAATATGAGAGTTTTGTATATTTAGATTATACATGTACCTTGAAAATTTCTTTGTTTATAATTACATTGTATATACATGTATATTGGCTGAAATAAAAATTTTTATACATAGGAACAACCAGACAATAAGAAATTAGATGATGATGAAGATCGGAAAAATCCAGCTTTCATTCCAAGACAGGGAGCTTTCTACGAACATGATCTTAGACTGGATGAGAATGGTCATGAAGATGACAAGTAAGAATTGAAAAAGGAGGCAAATAAAAATTGAACTATTCTGCATACTCTAAATTGCAGTACAGACATACACATTGTAATTCCCTTACCTTAGAAGACAACCATGTACAATTTCACGAATCAAATGTTTGAAAAAAATAATCTGGTTTTCAGATCAAATATCATAATTTGCAATAATTATGCAGGTTCAAGTTTGATTTTCAATATAAAGTTAAAATTAACATCTTTGGTAAGATTTATGAGAATTGCACAACTCGTTTGTATTGTTGTCATAAACCAACATGTTAAAATCTGAAAACATTTGACAAATACAGACTCAAAATAAGAGTAGGAACCCAAAAAGAGAAAAGAATGCAGAGCAATACAAACAGAAAATGACAAAAGACCTGCTGTGATCCTAAATATGAAGTTGATCATATTAAAAAAAACAAAACAATGAAAACTGAGGCACTCACAATGGAGCTCTCATAAAAACATGGACTGACACCAGGTCCTCCTTCAGGGTAAGCATGTCCTGCTCCGTATATGGCAGCCATCTCACTGTCAGTGAATCAATCCAAGGTAAACTCAAAAGCGGTAATGTCAAATCCATAAAGACATGAAAACTAATTGAAGATGTCAATTTTCATTGGAGATGCCAAAATGTCATATAATTCAATGATGTCATGATGATGGCCATAGAATTTCTGAAGGGATGAAAGTAACAAAGACTAAAACAAACATGTAAAAGAAACTGCATCATTTGCATGCTTGACAGTATCTTATCAACTGGGAAAGGTATATATCGCTACTAAGAGATATAAATAAAGAGAAAGTTCACAATCGGGAAGTTAAAATCATCATGTTTGTCATTTATATTTTAGGCGACCAAGGAAGAAGTTGTGGCAAGATGAAGGGAGATGGTACCATGATAGATATTCTGATAATATGCAAGGTCCAAAGAGTAGAGAAGAGTTGATTGTACTGTATGGATATGATATCCGTCAATCAGACAAGCCACCAGATGCACCTCCACCTAGAAGAGGTGGTCCAAGGTAGGTAACCACTATAAACCAATGTAAAATTGTGATATGTAATGCTGCATGAGATTGATATTGTCATCTCTTCAAGAGATGAAAATGCAAGGGAACATTTTTTTTTTCCTGATCAGGAACAAAGGATATATTAATTTCCAAAATGGTGCTTTGAATGGGTTTAGTAATGATTTTGCCTTCTTCTGATGATGCAGTGATCTTCAAACTCATTTAAAGTAAACCTTGACATAGCCTAAAATGTAGTACATACAGTAATGCCCTTTCCCTGTATGTTTTAACATCAGCCCCAATCTTATTCTGCAACTGTTCTTAAACACTACAAACTTGTTTCTACAAATTTTTGCATCAAATTATGTCCCACGCTTTTACTAAGGATTTCTATGCTGTAATCCTCTAGAGAGCCTCAAAACTGTATGGGTCTTTTGGCGCTTTGCACCCATGTAGGCTACCAAAGTGCCCTTACAACAACAATCCATGTGATCCCATCACTTAGATACACAAATATGCATGGTTGTTTAGTGCCTTTGTTTTAGGCAGTGTGCAAACTAATCAAAAGTAAATAATTAGGTAATAGATAACTATTCCAGACAAACCATGTTGAGAAACACCAATCTCCATGCAGTATAAAGACCCCTATTCAATTTTTGTCTCACCAGTGACGAAAGTCGCTGAAAGCGAGACATACATGTAGGTATTGCTTGCTGGCGGCGGCGGCGTTGTAAACTTTTGCTAAACCTTAATAATTTTTTAACTGTAATACATACACAGATCATCTTTGGTCCACAGATACCTTATGTTATGAGCTTTCCAGCATCACATGTTTCAGATGACCTTGACCTTGTCTTCCTGGTTCACGGACTCCATGAAAATTGCGACATAGTTTCACATTCAAGTCCTTTTCTCTGTATTTGTAATGCATAGATCTCTTATATTTAGTGTATTGATGCATCTTAGTGGGTACATGCCAGTCTGCCACTAGTGAAGTGACATTGACCTCATTTGCACGGTTGAGTGACTTTGTAAATTTTGCGACATAGTTTTACATTCAAGTCAATTTCTGAGCCATTGTAATTTATAGAGATACCATATTTGGTGTAATGCTTCATCTTAATGAGTACATGCCAGTCTGACACCTGTCATGTTACCTTTGGCCTCAATTTCATGGTTCAGTGACTTTGTTATTATTTTTACCTTTATGTCCATTACTAAGCAATTAAAGAAGCTAGACTCTCAATATTTAGGTTTATTGCTACATATTAATGGGTATATGCCAGTCTGACACTTGTCAAGTAACCTTGACCTTAATTTCATGCTCCAGTGACTTTTGTTAAATTTTTACATTGATGTCCATTTCTCAGCAATTAAAGAAGCTAGACTCTCCATATTAGGTTTATTGTTACGTATTAAAGGATTAATGCCAGTCTGACAGCTGTCAAGTAACCTTGACCTTAATTTCATGGTCCAATGACTTTGTTAATTTTTTACATTGATGTCCATTTCTCAGCAATTAAGGAACCTAGACTCTCCATATTAGGTTTATAGTTACATTTTAACAGGTGTATGCCAGCCTGACACTTGTCAAGTAACTTGACTTTAATTTCATGGTCCAGTGACTTTATTAATTTTTTACATTGATGTCCATTTTTCAGCAATTAAAGAACCTAGAGTCTCCATATTAGGTTTATCTTAAAGTTAAACAGGTATTAATTATCTTGACCTTTTGTATAATAGGTTCATCATGTGTAAATGATAATGTTTATATTCTGGCGAGACGTGTCTGTGTCTACACTTGTTCTTACAAGAGCAGACTCGTGAAGGGGTCATTTTGGAAGGTTAAATTTCTTGTCCCTACCTATTTCTCTCATTTTTCAGTGGCAATCAAAATTGGTTGCCCCAGTTGTCCCTTCCACCTTTATATCATTCTTCTTTTGCTTACAATTTATTTAATTGTTGATATACTTGTTTTTGTTCTGATATAGTTGAAATATTGCTCACTGACACAAAACTTACTAATCAATCACTCTAATGAAGCAGATTTGAAACCATGATGATAAATGCACTGGAAAAATGATATTTGTTTTGCTTTATCAACTAACAAAATGCTGCCTCAACACACAGGTGTAGGGTCTGAGAAATGAGTGTACATGGCGGCTGGATGCCTCTTATGATCACACCGAAAAACTACTATTTTTTGTGTCGCCTGCACCTAGTGTAGGATCGACAGATAGGGATCATTATATGTCGTCTTGTGTTCGTCTGGAACAACTCTTTCATACAAAATGTATGTAATTCGATGATATAGATATCTTTTTTAATTTACAGGAGACCAAGAATTGGAGATAAACCTCATTTGAGTGATTTTATCAAAGGTTCTTCCAGAGATGACAGTTATCTCATAGAGAGACGGAATAATGAATACAATAAAAATAGATACTTCCGTGGAAAATCTGAGGAATATCAAAAACATGATGAAGAAGACAATCCTGGACAGAATCATCAAGAGGAACGGTATCAACCAGAAAAATATGACCAATGGAACAGTCGTTATGAAGAGAATCAGTCTTATCGCAGAAATCAAGAATCTAATCGTGGTTATGATAGAAACCGGCGATTCATGAGGAACAGGGAAGGTGACCGAGGATATGGGAGGGACTCAAATCGTGAATATGGAAGAAATCAAGAGCCAAGGAGAGGATCTGATAGAAATTATGATTCAAATCGTAGAAATCAGGATCAGGATCATGGTTATGATAGAAATCAAGATTCTAATCGTGGATTTGATAGAAATCAAGATTCTAATCGTGGATATGATAGAAATCAAGATTCTAATCGTGGATATGAAAGATCGTGGAGAGATAATGAGAATCGTAGTCCTCGATATGATAACCGTAACTACCGGGAGTATAGAAATGATTCTTCCAGTAGCTACGACTATCCGAGGGGAGGAAGATTTAATAATAGAGGATATAGGAATGATCCTCCTAGAAGGGAGTATACATATTCTAGAGATAGAGGTCCACGTTATAGGGGTGGAGGCAGATCTCGGCCTGATAGAGGGAGGGGTGGACCTCCAAGGAGAACTTATGAAACTGAGAGGAAAATTCCACCTAGATTCCAGAAAAAGAAAGAAGCAAGGCTTCAAGGGAATTATAATACAGATAATTATATTGAACATGAACAAATGGTGAATTATTATCCAGACAATGTTGTGGATGACGCCAACTATCAGGTCGAAGATCATGGTGACCAATATGTGCAATCTGTCGTGAAAACTGAAATCTTCACATCGTCGAATTTACAAGAAAATGCCCAGCAAACGGAACAAGTGGAAGAGAATTTAGAAGACAAAAATGAAAACATTATTGTTCAATCAAATGTTAGTGAACGAAACAAATCGTATGCAAAAGATCGACGTGTTCGAACTGTTGGCAAAACTAGAGTTCAGGATTCTGCTTTAAATGCTGTTCAGGATGGCATCAGTAATTTATTGTGTGAAAGTGAGGCTCCTGGTAACACAACTTCCGATAGAGGTATGCTTTAAATACATAGGGAGTTGAAGATCAAGAAATCTCAAGATACCCAAGGGTGAGATTTCCATATATTTCCAAAAAGGCTTGCCAAGGGTGTCTGAGATTTCATAGTCTTGCATTATCAATGGTGTTTAATTATTTTTCTCACATTTATAACCACAAAATATAATTTGTTTACTACCTGACTGAACTGGTCTTCAGATGTTCGTAGGCAATGTCAATGACGTCAGAATAAGTTGCCTGGTAATTTTCTGTCATGTAACAAGACAGGAAATCTTAAACCTCTAAAATAGGAACTGTTCTGTCTCAAAAGGGAGAATAATATTTCTCTAATTCTTATGCTGTTCTCGTCAATTTCAAAGCATGGGAGATCAAAGTGTTCTCCAACGTGTGGGTTACTTGATCTCGTGATTTCATTGGATATTGAAAAGGTCACAAACTTTTCTTCAAAGAGCAAAATATAACTTAAATAAATTTATTTTGACTAAAAATCAATGTAAAAAGTATTTATTCAAAATCTTGAATCACAAATAATGGATTTACTTTTGTTGATTTCCATGCATTTGTAAATTTCATATCCGGTGCCATCACAGTATTGATTGTAGAGGCCCACGACGGGGTAGAAACTAAAACACATGAAAATGTCACTAATTTTAGAATTAGAGAAATTAAATCTATCATTTGCAAGTCTTTGATTATCATAGTTTTACTGTCTCAAGGGTTAAACATAAAAGTTCTTGCTAAAGCTCGAACTTTTAAAGTTTAACCCTTTTGACAGTAGAACTATTATAATCAATGACTTGAAAGGATAGATTCTTTATTTCAATCCATGAGATCTTGTAATAAATGGGCATCTGAAATCTGCAATAAAGGAGGATGAAACCAATGATTAAATGTCAGATTAAATTATGGGAATAGTTGCTGGCAATAAACTTTGCAGAGAACAAAATTGAGCCGCATAGTTGCCAAGTCAACCTAATTTGGAGGGTCACACCCTCTTTTTTAGGGCGTGACCCTTTTAAGTATATGACCCTCAAAATTTCCCTCTTTTGCAAATTATGACCCTCATCACCGTCATTGAGAAAAAATGTGACATTTTTCATGGTTTTGGGGTTAAAATGTTGGAATTTTCTAAACTGTTTCTAGTATTGTTGATATATTCTTTGTTGAATCTGCAAAATTAAATGATTTTCTAAATATTGTGCTATTTATTTTTCCCTTTACAAGACTAAAACTTATAAGTACTTTTTTCTTGGCCTGGAAATGTCGTTGCGCACTTTGACCCTCATTTTCTTTTTAAAAGAGGGTCATAACCCTCATTTGGTCCATTAGAGGTTTGTAAGTATGTTGAGGGTGTTAATGACAAATAACTAAGATAATTGTTATGAATTTGATGAATTATCATCAGCAAATACAATGTACATACAATGTACATGTACATTATTTGGCAATATAAATATTTCATGGTTAGGATTTTTTTGTACAAAATTCGGAAATGTTGTTGAGTGTATATGTGACATATCATCATGTTTTAAAAGCAAGTATTATTTTATTTTCTGTAGGTGAACAAAAAGTTAAGCAACAATCTCAGGGCAACACAGATAAGTTTCCATCATCAAAACAGGACGGAGGACGAACGAAGCGTTACTCTTCACAACGGCAGCGTAATCCAGAACAATTACCACAAGAAAATGTGCAGTTTTTTGCACCAGATGTTCCAAAAGGTAAAATTTTCTA
>MJUU01063716.1:34375-45125 GCA_002080025.1 Modiolus philippinarum | reverse complement strand
CACAAAATATAATTTGTTCACTGGTCTTCAGATGTTTGTAGGCAATGTCAATGACATCAGAATAAATTGCCTGGTAATTTTCTGTCAGGTAACAAGACGGGAAATCTCACACCTCTAAAATAGGAATTTTGATAATAATATTTCTCTAATTCTTATGCTGTTCTCATCAATTTCAAAGCATGGGAGATCAAAGTGTTCTCCAACGTGTGGGTTACTTGATCTCACGATTTCATTGGATATTGAAAAAGTCACAAACTTTTCTTCAAATAGCAAAATATACCTTAAATAAATTATTTCGAGTATAAATTTTTACTCAAAATCTTGAATCACATATGACTGAATTACTTTTTTTGATTTCCATGCATTTATAAATTTCATATCCGGTGACGTTGCAGTGTTGATTGTAGAGGCCCACGACGAGGTAGGAACTAAAACACATGAAAATGTCATTAATTTTAGAATTAGAGAAATAAAATCTATCATTTGCAAGTCGTTGATTATCATAGTTGTACTGTCACATGGGTTAAACATAAAAAAGTTTAACCCTTTCGACAGTAGAACTATGATAATCAACGACTTGAAAGGATAGATTCTGTATTTCCATCCATGTGATATTGTAATAAATTGGCATAATAGAAGATCCTACTCACAGTATCTGAAATCTGCAATAAAGGAGGATGAAACCAATGATTAAATGATTAAATTATTCAATTATTTGCTGGCAATAAACTTTGCAGAGAACAAAATTCAGGGTGTAAATGACAAATACCTAAGATAATTTGTTATGAATTTGATGAATTATCATCAGCCAATACAGCATGATACAGTGTACATACATTATTTGACAATAAATATTTCATGCTTAGGTTGATTGATTGATTGAATATTGTTTAACGTCTACTCAGCAATATTTCAGCTATATCAAGACGAGAACAAGTATGTTAATAAATAATCACTTTGGGGTATGGAAAGGGTCATGGGACGGGAAATTCTGACTGCCACTGGAAAAGTAGGGTGAAATCGAAAAGGGCGGAGAATTTAGCCTTGTAGCCGATCACCTACAGACCACTCAAAAAAATCTTGCTACAAGGGTTCTTTAACGTGCAGGAAGCGTGGCATTTCTTCCAACACGTGGACCCGAGTTTACATCCCATCCGAAAGATGGGTTGTGTATTTATTAATCCCACACAACCACAGAATGGGTCCTATTCCTATATCCCATGACCCTCAGGGTCAGCCCCCGTTTAGGAGGGGTCACACCCCGCAAGCCAGAGATACTAGGTCCTATTGCTATATCCCGTGGTTCCCTCAGGGTCCTCTGTTAGGAAGACTCATACTCCAAGCTCAGAGGATGCTGCAGGCCTATTCATAAGCCGGGACTGCGCACGGCGGTTCATGCTTAGGATTTTTTGTACAAAATTTGGAAATGTTGTTATTGTGACATTTCATCATCTTTTAAAAGCAAGTATTATTTTATTTTCTGTAGGTGAACAAAAAGTTAAGCAACAATCTCAGGGTAACACAGATAAGTTTCCATCATCAAAACAGGACGGAGGACGAACGAAGCGTTACTCTTCACAAAGGCAGCGTAATCCAGAACAATTACCCCAAGAAAATGTGCAGTTTTTTGCACCAGATGTTCCAAAAGGTAAAATTTTCTACCTACAGCAGAAAAGACAATAAATCCGGATGCAAAGGAATTTGAATGATTTTTGAGAAAAATACAAATGTACTTTCTTTTTGTCATCTATGTATAGAATCTCAGTGATATCATTGATAAGTGTCAGATACATGTACTAATTGGCTTAGGGCTTTTCCAGGAAAAAGTGTACAGGGGGGCAGGAACGCATGTCAAAATTTAGGGTACCACCACCATAATTTTAATTATTTTTTCATGTATAAGCAATAGGTATAATTAAGTTTAACACCCCCCACCAAGGTAAAAATAAATAATTTGTGTTCCTGCCCCCCTGTATATTTTTTTCTGGAAAAGCCCTTAGATGGTTGTTTATAATTGCACATGAAAAAAATTCATAATCTCAAATTTTGAAACATTCATGACATTTCGTGCATTTGTAAGCAATTCATGGTTAAAAAACAAAAATACCAAATACTTTATTTTAAACAGATAAGAAAGCTGAATATTGACAGCAAGTAGAAACAATATATGACAGCAAAAATTTTGTTGTCCTATAAAAAGAAAGCATTCATAAACATAGTACATATATATGGCCTTCAATAAAAAACATGTGTTTCTCAAGCCCCACCTTGTCTACCAAAAGATGGCGGGATCAAACCTTTTTTGTTATGAAATTTCAACAGTTTTTTTTTTTTTTTTTATTTTGCAAAAATAACTAAAAGCTGAACAACTTACAAAAAAACTGAAGTGTGTGTTCAAATATCCTTTTAATTCAGATCAGATGTCTTACAAATCATAACATAGCATCATCAAAATTTAATTTTGCTGAAATCCAAGAAATCATAAGGGCTGTTCCAGAAAAGTTGGTCTGGGACCCTTTGAAGGCACTTCATATAAATTACTGTGGGTGGTTGCGTTTTCTTCATCCGTTTGTATTGTACATATGGGGAAGAATTCTATGGGTGGTGGGGGTCAATAAAAAGTGCCTTCAAACCCCCCATGTCAATTTTTCTGGAACAGCCCTAAAAAAAAACACAAAAAAAACCAAAAAACATCCGCCCGCCCGCACCAAATTGAAAATAAAAAGGCTTCCTATTATACAATATACAACAGACTGTTCAAAGGGAAGTAACTCTAAAAATATATTAAGTATAAGAGAAATCCAACAAAGATGAATACATTACATATTAAATGGAAGAAAGATAATACATGTACATGTAAATATCAGAATGTGTTAATTTGTGCATCTCATTAGAAAACAAGAATTTATATAATTTCCAACATTCTTACAGACTTAAGGATCTTCATTACTGAGCAGCCATATCAATTTAATAATGTTAACAATGTTCTACATGTGATGGTAGCTAATTTTGGTTTCAACAAACTCACACCCTTTGAGTCTGCAAACCTTTGTTATGAAAATTGTCTCAAACATACATACAAACATGTTTTTCTTTTCAGGAAATACAAAAATATTAATCACCCAATGAGAATTTCATAGGATTTTGGGATCATCCTATCCACATGAGGATGAAAATCCTTCTGAAAATGTTAATACTATCCTCTAAACAGTGAAAACTAACTATGACCTCATCTGCACACACACGCTTCCCCCTCCCCCTTCTTCAGATCCTGTAAAAATGTAAAAAAAACTTTCCAATGATGCATTCTGTTTAAGAGTTAATTTTGCAGTTGTACATAAAGCAATACATTTTTTAGTACAATAGAACATGCCTTTGGTTAGCAAACAAATTGTTATGAAACTATTCTTGAACAACAATTAACATGATCAATGATGAGATTCTTAGTATGTCATAATTTTGAACAAATCCTAATACTTTTACATTGAAGTATTAGTTTCCCTAATTTTATAGGTTATCCAAAGAAAGAAGTTGCAAATCCACAGTTCCAACAGCCAGTACTAAGACCTCCTATAAACTATCCTATACCAGGTAAGTAAGGGGAGATAAATGATAATGACCGGTACTGAGACCACCAAAAAAACTATCGTCTATCAGGTAAGTAAGGGGATATATCTATTAACAACAGCCAGTACGGAGACCTCCTATAAACTATCCTATACCTGGTAAGTAAGGGGAGATAAATCTAATAACAATAGCCAGTACTGTGACCTCCTATAAACTATCCTTTACCTGGTAAGTAAGGGGAGATAAATCTAATAACAACGGCCAGTACTGTGACCTCCTATAAACTAAGTAAGGGGAGACAAATCCAATAACAACAGCCAGTACTGACACTCCTATAAACTAAGTAAGGGGAGATAAATCTAATAACAACATCCAGTACTGTGACCTCCTATAAACTATCATATACCTGGTAATTAAGGGGAGATAAATCTAAAAACATTGGCCAGTACTTTGACCTCCTATAAACTTAGTAAGGGGAGATAAATCCAATAACATCAGCCAGTACTGAGACCTCCTATAAACTATCTTATACCTGGTAAGTAAGGGGAGATAAATCTAATAACAACAGCCATTACTGTGACCTCCTATAAACTGTCCTATACCTAATAAGTAAGGGGAGATAAATCAAACAACAACAGCCAGTACTGTGACCTATAAACTAAGTAAGGGGAGATAAATCCACTAACAACAGCCAGTACTGAGACCTCCTGTAAACTATCTTATACCTGGTAATTAAGGGGAGATAAATCTGATAACAACAGCCAGCACTGTGACCTCCTATAAACTCCTATACCTGGTAAGTAAGGGGAGATAAATCTAATAACAACAGCCAGTACTGTGACCTCCTGTAAACTATCTTATACCTGGTAATTAAGGGGGGATAAATCCAATAATTACAGCCAGTACTGTGACCTCCTATAAACTAAGTAAGGGGAGATAAATCCAATAACAACAGCCATTACTGAGACCTCCTATAAACTATCCTATACCTGGTAAGTAAGGGGAGATAAATCCAATAACAACAGCCAGCACTGAGACCTCCTATAAACTGTCCTATACCTGGTAAGAAAGGGGAGATAAATCTGATAACAACAGCCAGTACTGAGACCTATAGGGTGCAGTACACAGTTTTTTTCCAACGTCACTAATGTAAACAGTGGGGTGAAACCATCCCCCACTGTAGGATTTGTTTTTCTTTGCAAATGTGGATTGTTATATACCAAAACAATGCTCTTGATGTGGACTTTACTTTGAAATAAAAATAAATATGATATCAAATTCTACAAAAGGAAACAATGGCATTCAAACATTGACAAATAACTGTTCTCAGTGCTTAAAAAATACCAAAACAAACCATTTTCAGCCATTCAAAACAACATTTTCCGTGAATATATGGGGTTCAAACTTTGTATCCCTCTAAAGGTCAGAACATGAGTATTCTGAAAATTGGACTTTGAATGGGGGTTGATCCACTCCGAAGAAAGTTATTTTTCCTCAGAGTACAGGTTGAAAAATGTGCGCTTTTTACAGGATGCAACTATAGAGTAGTATCCCCTTCATTGTTTACTTTTAAAATATCCAAATTAATTCTAAATTTTTATTTGTATCATTTAAAATTAAAGATAGGCATGATACCTAGCAAATGAGCATAAAAAACTTGATTTTTATTTCTTAAAACTGATAAATAATATACATGTAGTAAAACCTAAAACCAGGAGTACACACTCTGATAAGTACCCTAGTAAAATTTACGAAAACTGTGGCCTGCTCACATAAACTATCCTATACCTGGTAAGTAAGGGGAGATAAATCTAATAACAACAGCCAGTACTGAGACCTCCTATAAACTGTCCTATACCTGGTAAGTAAGGGGAGATAAATCTAATAACAACAGCCAGTACTGAGACCTCCTAAAACTGTCCTGTACCTGGAAAGTGAGGGGAGATAAATCAAACAACAACAGCCAGCACTGAAACCTCCTCTAAACTATTCTATACCTAGTAAGTAAGGGGAGGTAAATCTTCTAACAACAGCCAGTACTGTGACCTATAAACTAAGTAAGGGGAGATAAATCCTATAACAACAGCCAGTACTGAGACCTCCTATAAACTATCCTATACCTAGGCCTCTACAATATTTTTTTTTCCAAACTTGTCCCTTCAGACAAGTACCTCTGGAGATTTACTTGTCTGAATGAAATTATCACTTGTCCAAAATATTTGACCAAATATCCAAAAAGAGTATCAGGAATAAAAATGAAAATAAAAAAAAATTTTGGTTATTAAATAGAAATGATACATACTGACATAGGCTTATATACTTAAAAAAAAGAGTACATTAAACTGAAGACAAAACAACTTAAAAAATTTTCTAGTTGTACCTACAGAACATGTAGGTATTCTGAAGTAAATCAGTATGCAAGTGAATAGATACTAGACATTACTGAAAAAGTTGGTTGATGAAAAGACTTATCAGACTTGATTGGGTTAACAAATATTCTTTGAAATATACAATAGTGACGAAAATGCTGGATTGGGGATTCATAAATGTTTATTGGGGACCTGATACTATTTTCTGTTGCATTGAATTTAAATAAATTGAAAAAAAAATCTTATAAATGTGCCTGATTGTTTCAAGTAAAATCAAATTGTTTGATCGATGTCAATAGTATCTATGAGTACGTTTCTTTATTCAAATTTCGTTTCCCTCAAGAATCCGTATTTTAATTTCGTTTTGTCTAATGATCGGTATTATCAAAATGGCGGACACCAATGAAAAGGTAAATGTTTATGTTGAAATCGGTCAATATTTTCGTTCTCTGTTCAATAGTTCATGATAAAAATTTTGTTTTACTAGGAATCTTAAAAAATTTTCTCATTACACATCGTTGTTGGGGATTTGAAATCCTAATTTGACAAAAAATTTTAACTTGTCCCGACGGACAAATCCACTTGTCCTGGGCAATCTGACAAACAATATTGTTGAGGCCTGTATACCTGGTAAGTAAGGGGAGATAAATCCAAAGTTAACAGCCAGTACTGAGACCTCCTTTAAACTAAGTAAGGGGAGATAAATCCAATAACAACAGCCAGTACTGAGACCTCCTATAAACTATCTTATACCTGGTAAGTAAGGGGAGATAAACCCAATAAAAACAATCAGTATTGAAAAGTCATAGATAGGGGAAATAACATATTTTCTTCCAGCAGCTAGTATTTTAACCTCCTTTTAATTAGCTTATCTCAATGAAGTTGTTTTTGTTTCAGTGTCAGTGATTATTTTTATGCCCCGCCCAGGAATGTGGAAGGGGCATATAGTGTTACCCTTGTCTGTCCTTCTTTATGTCCAGTTAAGTTTTGCGTTTATGTACATTTCTCAGAAACTGTAATAGGTAGAACAATAATAGTAGCCCAGTATGTAGTTATTTGATAGTACTATAGAGCAAACTAGGTAGTTTGACTCTTTGACCTGTATTTCATGCTTGAGTAACTCTGGTTAAGTTTTGTGTTAAAATTGATTTCTCAACAACTACTCATTATACATATTATAGGACAATGATGTTTCATCAAATTAATTGTCTTGATGAGTACTATCCAAACCATTGACAATTAGGCAGACTTGCCTACCCTTACAATTTTAGCGTAAGGCTTACTATTATCAAAGTCATCTTACGCCCTTACGATGGTTACCCATTTCCTTACGATTTGGTCAAATTGCGGCATTACCTGAAAATTTTGCAGTTTTGGTTTGTTGTGTCATTGTGGTTCTGTACATTATAGTTAAAATAGGCATTTCCGGTTAGGGCTGTTCCAGCAAAACATACATGGGACAGGGGAAGGCACTTGAAAATTATTATGACCACCAATAGATGCAAAATAGGATTTTTTCGTTTGCTTGTGAATTTAGACTTTAATTAATAACACCCACCCATAGCAGCAATTTTAAAGTGCCTTCCCCCGTCCAATGTATGTTTTGCTGGAACAGCCTTTATAAAAAGAATGTAAAAATGATCTTTTAAGACTAGAATTCTGAGATTCCATCTCAGAAAATTGTATTTTTGGTGGGAGTATTGTGTAAATCAATACAGTGCCTTTCACTGAAAGGTGTAGTTTTTGTACTAAAGCATGTTTTATTATATTAAAAAGTGACTAACAATTTTTCATCTCAGATTACGATTTTTGATCGTGGTATTTTGTTTACTATTTTTTACCAAAAGGGGTAGGCAAGTCTGAATTAGGTGGCTTTGACCTACATTTTACCCTTCAGTGACTTTGGTTAAGTTTTGCGTTAAAGTCTATTGCTCAACTACTATGAATTGTAGCATCATGATATTGCACTGTAAGATTCATCTGAAAGAGATCTGTACATTTCACCAACAATTTTGTGTCCATGACGTACATTTTATGGTTGAATGACATTAGTTAAATTTTGCATCTCATCACAATTCCATAAAAGGGAACTAGTTTTATGAATGATTGACTTGGGTAAATTTGTGTGATAAATTTATTGGCAGGGCATGCATGTCTTATAGACACATTCTCTTGTTTTTAATGAAAATTTTTGTCTTGTTTTCAGTTTTGACAATCACTTTATTATACCCTCGCCCAACAGAGTTGGGGAGGGCATATAACATCTCACCGTCTTGCAGCTCCAGATGATTATTGGGTCACTTTGACCTACATTTTACACTTTTCTGGCTTTGGTTAATGTTTCCATTAATGTTTATATCTGAGATACTGCATATTAGACATCAATGATCTTAATGTTCAGTGAATGTACCTTTAACATTCATACATCTTTAGATTATATTACGTTTATTATTTCTTGACAGTGGGAGAGGGGATTAGCTGTCGTTTGCGACTGCTCCCACTTCTAGTTAAATCAATCTTAACAATGATGTTAATTTGTTTTTATTTTCAACAAGTGTTTTATTTAAGCAATCTTTATAAACATGCTATTTTCTTTTTCAGTATCAAGTGGTGCGTTATATAAACCAATGTTAATGACAATATTCTTGTTTTCAGTATCCACGAGTGCGTTACCAAATGCTCCACCACAGAGATTGTTCAGACCACCTCCGGTGACAGGTCCAGTACCCATCATACCACCACAGTTTATCAACACAGGAGTTATATATGGTCCACCGCCGGCAGCTCCTGCACCGTATCCAGTTGCTCCCATTCAAGGTTTTCCATCTCCCCCTCCAGTATCTACAGCACCACCCCCACCAATTCCTGCAGGTTCATCTCCGGTAAGTTTTTCACTCCCTAAGTAAGAAGTAAATAAATTGATGGATTTTTGATGTTTTAGGGAGTATGAGCTTAAGTTTTCAGAAGCATTAGGTATCATCTGCTTTTATTTATCCATTCAAACAGGGCTAAATATTTTTGCACATGGATCATAATTTCTTTGTAATACAATGTAGGTCACTTTAAAATGAATGCTATAGACAATTTACAAAATTTCATTAACTTCCAAATATATTTTCAAGTCTTTTAAGACATTCAAGCAGCTAATAGTAAATGAAGAAAGACTCTAGAGAGAAAGGTTTTCCTGCCAAAATTTTGATGTCTTATACAGGTGTATAAAAAATTCTTACGTGGATTTTCAAATGTTTTTTGCTCAAGTTGTTATATTACCAAAACTCTTCAAAACAAAATGAACAAGTTTTCACTCTTATTACAAATTTTCTGACACTCATACTCCTTAACCTTTAGTATCAAAGAAATGTAAAATATAGATTCTCCTACAGGAAGGAGTAGTATAAAAAATATTTCTTTCTAGCTAAAGCTGGCATGTCGAAAATCGAGAAATTTTACTATTGAGAGTAAAGAAATATTTCTTAATGTCAATCTAACTGAATAAGAATGCTTGGCTCACATTAGATTTATGTAAAACTCTAGAAATATTAAAGGACGGGAATTATCTCCTGTATGTTTGATCAAATCCCGTTGATTAAAAAGTCGCATGCACATTTAATCAACTCCTGAGAATAGGAGACATAAAATTTACAACTTGTTAGAAATGAAGAGAGAGTTTCTATTTTTATGCCAATTTTTTGCAAGCAAGATTTTCTTAATAATGACTAGAATAAAGCTAATAAGACAGAATAATTTGTCATGTTGTTATTTTCAATTTCCGTTTTGTCCCTTCTCTTTACAAAATGATTTACATTGCCAACTGTGTGTTACAAACGTTCTTGTGATATGTGCAGCTTATTGTGGTTTTGTTAATTTTCTATGAAGAAAAAAAACGTAAAATTAAATTTTCATGAGGTTGTCAGCTAATGTAATTACATCATGAATATTATTTACTTGTTAGAGAAAACTCCACTTGAAATGATATAGTGTTAAATAATAATATTATATGACTATAAATATACAAGATTCTGATTGGATAAATCAGTTATTCGCTTTCCCTTTCAAAATGTGATGATCACCGCGCAATTTAGCACGTGAGGTTAACAGTACTTTTCAGAGGTCAATTAGTAAGTTTTCATTAACTATCTCTAGGCATCGTCATCTCTTAAAACTTGAACTGTTTTATGTTTGATAAAGGTGTGAAACACTTCAGCGTGTACCCATATATAGTAACAGGGAAAATCCATTTTGGCCCAAAGTAGATACAGCGTCAAGACTAAACTGTTGAAAGAAGGAAAAGCAAAATTAAAACGTAAAAGGGTTAACAACTATTCATATAATAAAACAATCAATGACTTTCGATTTTGGTTAAAACCACAATTTAACAACCCTCGGGATCAGATGATTACCTCGGCCGTAAACGGCCTTGGTAATAATCACATCTCTTGAGTTGTTAAAAGTCATTAATTGTATATTAACAGCAATATTTCAACTTTCATCACATTTGAAGAGAACTGTCAATAAACCAGTGGCAAGTTGGAATTGAAAAAAGAAAGTCTCTGTCTGCAGGATTGACTAAAGAATTACATGGAAAGGTCACGGTTCTTCAAGGTCACAACAATAATTCAATTCTTATGTCAGCTTCAACATCTTATCTTCTATCACAAATATATAAGGCTATTCCAGAAAAATTTATCAACCGGGGGGGGACACCAGTTTTATTTTTTTCTCTTGGTCCTGGAGGTCAGCCTGATGTTGACCAATGGTAAAAATAATATTTTTTTTTCTGTTGGTGGTGGGGTCTAAAATAGATGGCGTCCCCC